>JAAIIK010019211.1:0-38521 GCA_014706435.1 Silurus glanis | reverse complement strand
CTGTGCCAACAGATTACAAGCAATTTTATTATTTACATTCAATGACTTTCAGAAATGAGTTACACAAAACAGAACTAAATATTAAATTTCCATTTATTTCAATTCAATATAATTTGTACAGCACTTTTAACACTTGAACTTGCCCAAAACAGCTGAGCACCAGAAACATGTGCGTGACATCCTGGAGGTACTTCGTTCCCACCAGTTGTACTTGAACCTCTCCAAGTGTGAGTTCCACCGCACTAGGATCCGCTTCCTGGGCTACGTCATCAGCGTGGAGGGAATCCAGATGGATGAAGGAAAGGTAAAAGCTGTGAGGAACTGGCCCGTCCCGGGGTCTATAAAGGAGCTCCAACGTTTCCTAGGTTTCGCCAAATTCTATCGCCGGTTCATCCAGGGGTATAGCCGGATCACCGCTCCCCTCACCTCTCTCCTCAGAGGAAAGGCAAGGACCCTGAGGTGGACCCACAAGGCCCAGGAGGCCTTTCACGAGCTCCGACGGCGCTTCTGCCATGCACCTGTGCTCCGCCACCCAGACCCCCGGAGGCCCTTCGTGGTCGAGGTGAATGCTTCCTCAACAGGCGTGGGGGCCACTCTCTCCCTGCGGTCTGGAACCCCTCCACAACTCCACCCATGTGTGTTCTTCTCCCGAACTCTCCACCGCCGAGCAGAACTACGACATCGGCAACCGTGAGCACTTGGCCATTAAGCTGGCCCTGGAGGAGTGGAGACACGCGGCCTCTCTGCGGGAGCCTTCTTTCACCTTAGAAATATTTCTAAGCTAAGAAACATGTTATCTATATCCAATGCAGAGAAGCTCGTGAATGCGTTCATGACCTCCAGAATAGATTATTGTAATGCATTACTAGGTGGATGTCCTGCATCATTAATAAACAAGCTTCAGTTAGTTCAAAATGCGGCAGCAAGAGTTCTTACAAGGTCAAGAAAATATGATCATATAACCCCAATCTTATCGTCCCTACACTGGCTTCCTGTTAAGTTTCGAATAGACTTCAAACTACTGCTACTCACTTATAAAGCACTAAATGGTTTATCTCCATGTATCTCTCCAGTCTTTTAACACGCTACAATCCATCACGCTCCCTGAGATCTCAAAACTCTGGGCTTCTAGTAGTTCCTAGAATAGCAAAGTCCACTAAAGGCGGTAGATCATTCTCACATTTAGCTCCTAAACTTTGGAATAGTCTTCCTGACAGTGTTCGGGGTTCAGACACACTCTCCCAGTTTAAGTGCAGATTAAAAACATATCTTTTTAGCAAAGCCTACACATAACACGTCTCACATCATAACCTTGTGCTCCAGAACATCTGATCAAATCACCATATCAACTTGTGCTGTTAATATCATGAACAGCAGCTACGCTAATTTCTCTCCACTGCTTCTCTTTCTCTCCCCATCCCGAGGCATCCTGAGGTTTGGGCAGCTCCAGTCACGTCCCACCTCATGAAAATTATGGACCTTTGAAGAAGTAGATGCCGTACTCGCAAACATCCCGAACCATCTAGAGACGTACCAGTGCCAATTGGATCCCACTACATGTGTGGAGTTTTGACATTGGACCTCCTGGAGTGTTTAAAGGCTCTGGCATGGAGAAGCTGATGCTGGATCTGTGATGATCACAAATGTTGAGCTCAGTAGCTCCTAGTTTTATAACCATAAAGACTGTATAAGACTGTAGAAAGAACATTTACTTATAATCTTATACTCCAGTACTCATGTTAGTTTTCACTCCAGTGTTCTGTATTGTTGAAATATTTATGATCAAACTCTTGATGTCACCCAAATGAGGATGGGTTCCCCTTTTGAGTCTGGTTCCTCTCAAGGTTTCTTTCTCATTACATCTAAGGGAGTTTTTCCTTGCCACAGTCGCCACGGCTGCTCATCAGGGACAAACGCACACCATTCACCTTGACTGTTGATTTCTGTAAAGCCTCTTTGAGACAATGTCTGTTGTGAAAAGCGCTATAGAAATAAACTTGACTTGACCTTCCCATGGGCAAGTTGATGCCGCTGCCTGTCCCTCAATGCCTCTGCCCACCTAGGTATCGACTTTGTGACAGACCTGCCGCGGTCGGAGGGCAACACCTGTATCCTAATGGTGGTTGATCGCTTCTTGAAGGTCCCCCTGAAGGTCCTACCTACCGCCCTCGAGACAGTGGAGGCTAGCTTCCAGCACGTCTTCCAGAATTTCAGCCTCTCGGAAGAAATAGTCTCCGACCGCGTGCCCCAGTTTACATCTCGGGTCTGGAGGGCTTTCTTTCAACTCCTGGTGGTGTCTGTCAACCTGATGTCTGGCTACCACCCACAGTCTAATGGCCAGGCGGAACGGAAGATCCAGGAACTGAGTCGGTAACTGAGAACCTACTGCAGTCGGGACCAGGCGGGATGGTGCCATTTTCTGCCATGAGCCGAGTATGCCCAGAACTCGCTCCGCCAAGACGCCATGGGTCTCACCCCCTTCAAGTGTGTGTTGGGGTTCCAACCGCCCCTGTTCCCTTGGTCGGATGAGCCGTGCAACGTGCCCTCTGTGGATTTCTGGTTCCGGAAGAGAAACCGGGTCCGGGTTGGCTGCGATGGGCCATCCGTAACACCCGCAGGCATGCCAACGCGAGACGGCTGGAGTCCCCGCATTTCCATCCAGGGGACCTTGTGTGGCTGTCCACGAAGGACCTAAGGTTGAGGCTGCCCTGTCGCAAGCTGAGCCCCCGGTTCATCGGGCCCTTCAAGGTCACCGACCGGATCAGCGACGTGTCCTACATGCTGGAGCTGCCTTCAAGGTACCGCATTCACCCCACTTTTCACGTGTCCCTGCTGAAACCCTATGTCTCGCCCCCAAGGTGACCCTGCGGCGCTCACCCAGCTGGAGGTCGTGGACCAGCCCGGAGTCTATGCTGTGCGTGAGGTCCTGGATTCCCATCGGCGCGGGGGTCGCCTCGAGTACCTGATGGACTGGGAGGGGTACAGCCTGGAGGAGTGGTCTTGGGTAGCCCGTCAGGACGTGCTGGACCCGACGCTGCTGGCGGAGTTCCATGCCACGCACCCACGCCGCCCGGCGCCCCGGGCAGGCCTCGTCGTTGGGTCAGGACGTCCGGAGCCACCCCTGGGGGAGGGGGTGGTGTCAGGGAGCACCCTGCTTCTTCTCCCGTGCACGCCCCGCCCACACGAAGCTCCTCGCCATCCTACTGACTACCCACACCTGGCACTCATTACACGCACGCATATAAGCCCCTCACTCACCCTTGCCCAGCATCCATTATTGTTTTCCTGTATGCTCGTTCTACGTTTGGACTCTCTCACTTCTTCCTGTGATATGCTTCTGCAAAAGCACTCGCTGGAATCTCCTCATGAACGTCGTTTCGTTATCTCGGGACATTTGTGGACCGCCCTCCCGGAGCGCACCCCCGGATATTCCCTCACATTTTGGTAAATGTGCTGTTAACACAAGAATATCAATATTAATTTAATAGTTTTTGAAATTTGAAATGTTTAGAAAATTTGAAATGTTCCTGCCCAAATTTTTTCACACATTTTAAAGAGAATTTTAAAGTGTGTGAAAGGGGCTAAATTCTTGGTACTTGAATAAACTATATCATGATCCTATATTGATATGATATTTTAAATCTATCTAGTTATAATTTTTTGTGCATAGTGCAGCTTTTACCCAAGAAAAAACCCGCTAGCATGACTCCGGTGCTTTGGCGCTCCCTTTTTAGTGAGACCAGTCAGCCAGCTGGTGGCATCCAAATACTTAGAGACAAACACCCGATAGTAGCCAGCCATCCCCAGGAACCATTTTGCCTCCTTTTTGTTCTTGGGTCTCAGGCAGGCTGCAATTGCTGCAGTCTTAACAATTTGGGGATGAACCTGCCCATGACCCATATGGAAACCCAGATGCCACAAGCCCACATGCCCAATTGTTGTTTGCTGTGAGTCCTTCCCGCCTCAAGGTTCTCAGGACCGTGTGGAGGTGTTGTAAATGCAGTCATTACTATAGATAATTATGTCATCCAAGTAGGCAGCGGCATGCCTGTTATGGGGAGGAGAATTCAGTCTATGAGGCGTTGAAATGTTGCTGGGGCCCCGAACAAGCCGAACGGAAGTGTAACAAACTGGTGTAAACTTAACGGAGTGGAAAAAGCAGTTTTTCACAGGACAATGGAGTCAATCTGCAGGCAGGTCGACCTCGGACCGCAATTCATCAGCTGCAAATCATCCAAAAAGCAGCAGCATGACTTGTGTTCAACCTGCACAGTTCTCCAACACCACCACACTGCTGCATTCCCTCCACTTTGCACTCACACATCAGATTCAAAACACTGATGCTTGCCTACAAAACCAAAGATGGACCAGCACCCTCTTACCTCAAAGCTCTGATCACTCCTCACTCTGCACCACACTGCCTGAGATCTTCCAGCACTTCTCAACTGGGAAGTGCATCAAGACCGTTCTCTGTTCTGGCACAGGTGATAGAATGAACTTCCCCTAGATGTCTGAACAGCTGAGTCTTCTTCAAACAACAGGTGAAGACCAACCACTTCCTGAAACAAACACTTAAATTTATTTATTTATTTATTTATTAAAAAGCATGTTACAATTCCTCTCCACAGAGTTCTAGGCTGATGGCCTTAAGTTCTGATGATCTGAAGTTTGTAATAAGTGTTGATTTATTTATTGATGGAGACTCGAAGGACTTCTGTATGTCGCTCTGGCTTTTTTATCGTTCATTCCCCTTCTCTCCAGCACGTACCTCCACCTCTCCAGGCTCTTCTCTACCTGCTCATTACAAATTACAATATCATCTGCAAACATCATAGTCCATGGAGACTCCTGTCTGACCTTGTCCTTCAACCTGTCCATCACCACTGCAAACAGGAAAGGGCACAAACACACAATGCAACTCCTTCTGACCTTCTCTGTACTTCTCCAGTAACATTTATAAAGCAAATAAGTCGTCTGTGGTGCTCTTCCTCGGCATGAAACCATACTGTTGCTCACAGATGGTCACCTCTTCTCTCAGCCTGACTTCCACTACTCTTTCCCATAACTTCATGGTGTGACTGATCAACTTTATTCCCCTGTAGTTACTGCAGGTCTGAACATCTCCCTTATTCTTAAAGATCGGTACCAGCAAACTCCTTCTCCACAGCAGGTATTTTCTACTACAGCAGGTATTTTCTAGTTCCTAAGGAAGATGGAGGGGGATGCATCCAATTTTAGATCTTTGCAGTTTTGAGTTGTTACCTAAGAACATACAAGTTAAAAATGGTAACAGTCAAAATGACTGCAATTCAAATGTAATCCAGGGATTAGTCTGTGATAATCTCCCTCGAGGACGCATACTGACATATACAAATTATTGCTACAAATCAGGAAGCCCCTGAGGCTCACTTGTGGTGGCAAAGCTTACCAGTATAAGGTTCCTCCTACAGGTTTCTAGTTGCTCAACTGTCTTAGGTCTTTGTCGCATCCTCCGCTTTATGATGCACCAAATGTTTTCTATGGGTGAAAGATCTGGACTGCAGGCTGGACATTTCAGTACCCGGATCCTTCTTCTACACAGCCATGATGTTGTAATTGATGCAGTATGTGGTCTGGCTTTGTCATGTTGGAAAATGCAAGATCTTCCATGAAAGAGACGACGTCTGGATGGGAGCACATGTTGTTCTAGAACTTGGATATACCTTTCAGCATTGATGGTGCCTTTCCAGATGTGTAAGCTGCCCATGCCACACGCACTCATGCAACCCCATAAGATCAGAGATACTGGCTTCTAAACTGACCACTGATAACAACTTGGGTTGTCCTAATCCTCTTTAGTCCGGATGACATAACGTCCAAGTGTTCCAAAAAGAACTTAAAATTGTGATTCTTCTGACCACAGAACAGTTTTCTACTTTGCCACAGTCCATTTTAAATGAGCCTTGACCCAGAGAAAACGCCTGAGCTTCTGGATCATGTTTAGATATGGCTTCTTTTTTGACCTATAGAGTTTTAGCCGGCGACGGCGAATGGCGCGGTGGATTGTGTTCACCGACAATGTTTTCTGGAAGTATTCCTGAGCCCATGTTGTGATTTCCATTACAGTAGCATTCCTGTATGTGATGCAGTGCCGTCTAAGGGCCCGAAGATCACGAGCATCCAGTATGGTTTTCGGGCCTTGACCCTTACGCACAGAGATTGTTCCAGATTCTCTGGAGCTTTGGATGATATGATGCACTGTAGATGATGAGAACTTCAAACTCTTTGCAATTTTTCTCTGAGAAACTCCTTTCTGATATTGCTCCACTATTTTTCACCGCAGCATTGGGGGAATTGGTGATCCTCTGCCCATCTTGACTTCTGAGAGACACTGCCACTCTGAGAGGCTCTTTTTATACCCAATCATGTTGCCAATTGACCTAATAAGTTGCAAATTGATCCTCCAGCTGATCCTTATATGTACATTTAACTTTTCCCGTCTCTTATTGCTACCTGTCTCAACTTTTTTGGAATGTGTAGCTCTCATAAAATCAAAATAAGCCAATAATTTAGCATGACATTTCAAAATGTCACTTTCAACATTTGATACGTTTCTATATTCTATTGTGAATAAAATATACGTTTATGAGATTTGTAAATTATTGCATTCCTTTTTTATTCACAATTTGTACAGTGTCCCAACTTTTTTGGAATCGAGTTTGTACATTTTACAAATGCATGTAATATTTACAGATAAAATAAGTACAACAAAATTCTATTAATAAAAATGTTTTTAAAAAAAAAAATACGTTACATGTCTGAAATGACTAGGCATTAACAATATATCAGTTCAGGCTTGTTTTTGAGTGTAAAAATGATATATGAAGTAGTGGTGTATTGCATACATTTTATATTTGTCTTCCAAATAGTTATCTCATTTGTTTCATAGCCTAGGTGTTCATCAGTCTGCCATTTGTTATATTAAATTGCAAATAAAAAAAAAATTTCTGTTGTTTTTCCATTTAGTAATATTCATAATGTTTTAAGGCAATTTTATATGTAACGTTAATGATTTCTCATATAAAAATGTACATTCCCATGTAAATTCTTGTGTAGGAATTTAAAATGATGAACTCTGCCTCGTCCAATCAACATTAGACCTAAATCCTGATTGTTGCAGGAGCAGCCATTTTGAAGAAGTTAACAAGCCGTTATTGAGAGCGCGCTAATCAGCAAGCACATGGAGTTCTGCACTGGTAAGAGAAAAGTGATTTTTTTTAGACCTTGAAAGACTTCACCATACAGACACCTGTTTGTGACAGAGGGCATATTTTGTCGTCATAATAAATATGTCGACTTAGATTGTGGGTCTTATATGTAACGATCAAATCGTTCACTTTTTTTTCTTTAATGCTGAATAGTGGTGTCCCCCCGAGAAGAGTGGAAACAACTTTATTTTTTGTATGATTAAAAATTATTTTCTGTCGATTTTGCAGCAAAACACTAGACACATTGAGGGGTTATGTGCTGCATTGTAGAGTTCATAGGAATGAACCCCATTGTTTTTTTAAGTGTGTTAGTGATGACTGTAAGCGGACATTTTGCACTTACGCGGCTTTTAAAGCTCATTTCTATCGCCATCACAATGAGTCTGAACCCTCTGTTACTCCCAGAACCTTTGTTTCAGAATTGAAATGCACCATGTCGCTGTGTGACCGCCAGTTTCACACCGTTAAAGAACTTATACACCACTTAAAAGAGCATATAGTGGAGGGGCGACCTGTGGTGTGTCCTGTAACAGGTTGTAAAAAAATGTTCACTGTTAAATCATCATTTACTGCTCATATGTCCAGGAAACATAGAGCATGTTCGATTGATAGAATAAGTGACATTTACAGGGAAGCTAGTTTTCAGTCTTCCTCCACCACTGCATGTGAAGATCCTTCCCAGAGCCCGAATGATGCAACACCTGAAGCCAGTGAATTGCCACAGAATTTCAGTGAATCATTTCTTAGGACTGTGTGTTTATTCTACCTAAAATTGCAAGGGCAGCTCCTGCTTCCAGCTTCAACAATACAGACAATTGTTGAAGAGATGCAGAATGTACATGAGTTGGGACAGGATTACACTTTAAGTAAACTACATTCACTTTTGAATGATGAAATATGTCTAACAGATGATATTGTTAGGAAAGTCTGTGAATGTGTAAATAATTCAGATCTGTTCTCTTTCTGTCATCAGGGACCACTGAGAACAACATATTCAAGGGCTCAAACATTAAAAAAAATGTTCCAATACATAGAGCCTAAGAAAGTGTCATTAGGCAATGATGAAAATATGACACAAAGGTTTGCATACTACATACCTGTGATACAAACTTTACGAAATCTATTGAAATCGGAATTATGGAAGTATTCAGTGTCAGAAACATCTTGTAAAACAGACTCAGATGATTTTGGTGACATAAGTGATGGCAAAAACTTTAAGTGCAACCATTTCTTCCTTGAAAATCCAAAATGCCTAAAAGTAATTCTTTACCAGGATGCTTTTGAAATTGTCAATCCACTTGGTTCTGCAAAGAAAAAGCACAAAGTAGTTGCAGTGTATCTTTCTGTAGTAAATTTACCTCCGCATGTACAGTCCAATACTGATCACATGTCACTTGTCTTGTTATGTGCCGAGAAAGATCTTAAACAGTTTGGAAGTGTGAAGGTTTTCTCAGAGCTATTAGTGGATTTAAAAGATTTGGAGGAAAACGGAATAACTGTAGGTAGTGAAACAGTCAAAGGTGCTCTGTATTGTATCGCGGGTGATAATTTGGGTTCACACAGCATTGGTGGGTTTACTGAAAATTTCAGTCATTCTCAATACTTTTGCCGATACTGTGAAATCACACGAAGTGAATTTCAAAGTGATGACCCAAGTGTTTGTGGTCCACAGCGCACCCCTGAAAGTTACGATTCTGCTGTTTGTGATCAACAAACTAAAAACAGTCAAGGCAGCAAAGGAATAACGGTAAACTCGGTTTTTAATACTCTGAAATCTGTTCATGTTTGCCAGCCTGGTCTCCCACCTTGTTTAGGCCATGACATTTTTGAGGGTGTCTTAGCCTATGACATTGCATTGTACTTGAAGTATTTCATTAAAAATAGGCAATGGCTTAAATATTCAATTTTGAACAGATGCATCAAGCAGTTTAAATACAAAGGAACTGATGCACTCACAAAGCCATGTGCTGTCAACTCAGAGGTGCCCAAGCTTTCCGGACAAGCTGTTCAGAATTGGAATTTCTTAAGGTTGCTTCCTGTTTTAATTGGTGACAAAGTGCAAAATCCAGATAATGATGCGTGGCAGCTAACTCTCCAGCTTAAAGATATTGTTGATTTGATTTGTGCACAAAAGATTTCCTCAGCACAGGTAGCCTATCTTGACATTCTAATCCAAGAATACTTGTAATCAAGAAAGTCTTTATTTCCGGAGTGTCCACTAAAACCAAAACATCACTTTTTGAGGCACTACCCAGCACTAATTTTTAAATTTGGCCCTTTGATTAGATTGTGGACAATAACCCAGCCATTAGGGAGGCACAAGCCAGTGCACTCTTAGTGCCGGTCCCAAGCCCGGATAAATGGGGAGGGTTGCGTTAGGAAGGGCATCCAGCGTAAAACATGTGCCAAATCAAATATGCGGAGCACGATTAAGAATTTCATACCAGATCGGTCGAGGCCCGGGTTAACAACGACCGCCACAGGTATCGTTAGCCGACAGGGTACCGGTGGAAATTGGGCTACTGTTGGCCGAAGGAGGAGAAGGAGAGGAGGAAGACGTCTACAGAGACGGCAGGAAAAGGAGCAGTGTAGGAGAGTGGAGGTTCGGGTTGGTACTTTAAATGTTGGTACTATGACGGGTAAAGGGAGAGAGATAGCTGATATGATGGAGAGGAGAAAGGTAGATATGTTGTGTGTTCAGGAGACCAAGTGGAAAGGGAGTAAGGCCAGGAGCATTGGAGGTGGGTTCAAACTGTTCTATCATGGTGTGGATGGAAAGAGAAATGGTGTAGGGGTGATTCTGAAGGAAGAGTACAGTAAGAGTGTAGTGGAGGTGAAGAGAGTTTCTGATAGGGTGATGATCGTGAAGGTGGAAGTTGAAGGGATGATGATAAATGTCATCAGTGCCTATGCTCCACAAGTTGGCTGTGAGATGGAGGAGAAGGAAAGATTCTGGAGTGAATTAGATGAAGTGGTAGATGGTGTACCTAGGAAAGAACGATTGGTGATTGGGGCAGACTTTAATGGGCATGTTGGTGAAGGGAACAGAGGTGATGAGGAGGTGATGGGTAGGTATGGCCTTAAGGAGAGGAATGTGGAAGGGCAGATGGTGGTAGATTTTGCTAAAAGGATGGAAATGGCAGTGGTGAACACTTATTTTAAGAAGAAGGAGGATCATAGGGTGACGTATAAGAGTGGAGGAAGGTGCACACAGGTGGACTATGTTCTATGCAGGAGATGCAACCTGAAGGAGATTGGAGACTGTAAGGTGTTGGCAGGGGACAGTGTAGCTAGACAGCATCGGATGGTGGTCTGTAGGATGGTTTTGGAGGCGAAGAAGAAGAGGAGGAGAGTGAGGACTGAAAGAAGAATAAGATGGTGGAAACTGAAGGAGGAAGACTGTAGTGTGAGGTTCAGGGAAGAGGTCAGACAGAGGCTCGGTGGTGGTGAAGAGGTGTTGGGTGATTGGGAAACTACTGCAGGAGTGATGAGGGAGGCAGCTAGAAAAGTACTTGGTGTGACATCTGGAAATAGAAAGGAAGACAAGGAGACGTGGTGGTGGAATGAGGAAGTGCAGGAGAGCATAAGGAGAAAGAGGTTGGCAAAACAGAAGTGGGATAGACAGAGTGATGAGAAAAGTAGGCAAAGTACAAGGAGATGCGGCAGCAGGTAAAGAGGGATGTGGCAAAAGCCAAGGAGAAGGCATATGAGGAGCTGTATGAGAGGTTGGACACTATGGAAGGAGAAAAGGATTTATACCGATTGGCCAGGCAGAGGGACCGAGCTGGGAAGGATGTGTTGCAAGTTAGAGCAATAAAGGATGGAGAGGGAAATGTGTTGACTAGTGAGGAGAGTGTGTTGAGAAGGTGGAGGGAATATTTTGAGCAGCTGATGAATGAGGAAAATCAGAGAGAGAGAAGGTTGGATGATGTGGAGTTGGTAAAGCAGGATGTAGATAGGATTAGTAAGGAGGAAGTGAGAGCAGCGATTAAGAGGATGAAGAGTGGAAAGTCGGTTGGACCAGATGACATACCTGTAGAAGCATGGAGATGTTTAGGAGAGCTGGCAGTGGAGTTTTTAACCAGATTGTTTAACAAGATTCTGGAAGGTGGGAGGATGCCTGAGGAATGGAGAAGGAGTGTGCTGGTACCGATCTTTAAGCATAAGGGAGATGTGCAGACCTGCAGTAACTACAGGGGAATTAAGTTGATCAGTCACACCATGAAGTTATGGGAAAGAGTAGTGGAAGCCAGGCTGAGAGAAGAGGTGACCATCTGTGAGCAACAGTATGGTTTCATGCCGAGGAAGAGCACCACAGATGCCTTATTTGCTTTGAGGATGTTGATGGAGAAGTATAGAGAAGGACAGAAGGAATTGCATTGTGTATTTGTGGATTTAGAGAAAGCGTACGACAGAGTGCCGAGAGAGGAGCTGTGGTACTGTATGAGGAAGTCAGGTGTGTCAGAGAAGTATGTGAGGGTGGTGCAGGACATGTATGAGGACAGTGTGACAGCAGTGAAGTGTGCAGTAGGAACCACAGAGTGGTTCAGGGTGAGGGTTGGACTACATCAAGGATCGGCCCTGAGCCCTTTCCTGTTTGCAGTGGTGATGGACAGGTTGACGGACGAGGTCAGACAGGAGTCTCCATGGACTATGATGTTTGCGGATGATATTGTGATTTGTGGTGAGAGTAGTGAGCAGGTTGAGAAGAGCCTGGAGAGGTGGAGATGTGCGCTGGAGAGAAGGGGAATGAAAGTCAGTAGGAGTAAGACAGAGTACATGTGTGTGAATGAGAGGGAGGGCAGTGGAGTGGTGCGGTTGCAGGGAGAAGAGGTGGAGAAGGTGGAGGAGTTCAGGTACCTGGGGTCAACAGTGCAAAGTAATGGAGAGTGTGTTAGGGAAGTAAAGAAAAGAGTGCAGGCAGGGTGGAGTGGGTGGAGAAGAGTGACAGGAGTGATTTGTGATAGTAGGGTATCTGCAAGAATGAAAGGGAAAGTTTATAGGACTGTGGTGAGACCTGCGATGTTGTATGGATTAGAGACCGTGGCATTGAGTAGAAGACAGGAGGTGGAGCTGGAGGTAGCAGAGCTGAAGATGTTAAGGTTTTCGTTGGGAGTGACGAGGATGGACAGGATTAGAAATGAGTTTATTAGAGGGACAGCACATGTAGGATGTTTTGCTGACAAGGTGAGGGAGGCGAGATTGAGATGGTTTGGACATGTGCAGAGGAGGGACATGAATTATATTGGTAGAAGAATGCTGAGGATGGAGCCACCAGGTAGGAGGAAAAGAGGAAGACCAAGGAGGAGGTTCATGGATGTGGTGAGGGAAGACATGCAGGTAGTTGGTGTGAAATAGGCAGATGTAGAGGACAGGGTGGTATGGAGACGGATGATCCGCTGTGGCGACCCCTAATGGGAGCAGCCGAAAGAAGAAGAAGAAGATTAGATTGTGGACAATGCGATTCGAAAGCAAACACAGCTACTTCAAGAGATGTGCCAGGCATTTGAAAAACTTTAAAAACATCTGCCTAACATTATCTGAAAGACATCAGATGTTTCAAGCATATCTTTCAGCTGGACCAGGATGCAGTCAGCTTCTGCATGTCAAAGACCGTTGCACTTTTTACCCCAACCTTTACAGTGAATCAATTAAACATGCAGTGCGAGAGTTTAGCTTTTCAGAAGTTAATACTTGTTGTGGGAGAGCGTGTAAATGTGGGAAGAAGGAACGCCACAACAGGTCAGGTGCAAAAGCTTTACAGACGTTTTTATTTTAGTTTTGAGTTTGGGTCTGTCTGCTTAGTGCTCACGCAGCACGTCTCTGGCACACACGCACACACACACCTCCTACACACACACACTCTCCTTCTTAAATGCCTCCTCTGATCACTGGAACAGAAAGAACACTCGTTAGTTCACATTGGCTTCAGGTGAGGTAATCCCCTGCCTATCTACTCCCGGCCTCGCCCTCCATTCACAAACCAGCGCTCGGCCCCGCCCCCGCTGCCACACTTGTTTATCCACAGACATAATGTACAGAGGTACCTCATATAAAAAGGGTATTTTCCTTGTGTTGAAAAATGGTGAGTCCACTGAGTTTGGAGAACTACTTATTATTTTAATTCAGAATGATGCAGCTGTGTATTTTGTGATGGAAATGCATAAAGCTGACTATCATTCTGAATACCAACTGTACTCTGTGACAAAACAAAGTACCAGGGTGCAATGTCTTAGCAGTAATGACTTGGTGGATTTTTATCCATTATCATCATACATTGTTAATGGGCACCAAGTCATTCCACTGAAACACAGTGTGCTGTCGGAATAAAACATGTTTTGGGCACAGTGGTGAAAAAACAATACTAAAATGCTATATAAATATAGCGAATAAAATGTGAACATATGCAGGACTGTGCAAAAGTCTTAGGAACCTTGCTATTTTAACCTTTCAAAAATGTTTTTGAGCCAGTTATTTATATATTTTGCTGTAGTGTATCAGTAGGAAATATCAGTTTACATTTCCAAACATTTCTTTGAACAAATTTTAATAATCCAGTGAAACCTTTGTATGAACAAAGAGTCTGGCATCAGTTGCTGCACAAAAAGATGTGAACTTGCCATCCTCTAGTTCATCTGCAATTATATGAAGAAACAGATAAAAACTGCTAACTGAAATATGCTTTAAGAAACCCACCTGCAAAACCTGAAAATCGATGTGCAAGTGTACTTGGGAGAACAGCCGTTTTAAATGCAAAAGGTGGACACAGATATAGATTTTATTTAATTAATAGAAGTTCATTGATAAATAAATCTATTTATTATATTCATTTTAAAGGAATCCTCACTTTACAGCATTTTTCACAAGTGCCTAAAAGTTTTCACAGTACTGTAGCTTTGCAGGTGCGCATCTTCCCGATTTTTGCCACAGTTCTTCTGTATTTAGTATGTCTCTTTTTCTGTTTCTTTGTGCAATTGCAGATGGATTCAATTATGTACAATCAGATCTCTTTGTAGAGCATAAGATTCTGTGACTTTTTGTACAAAAAAAACTTACTGGATTATTAATTTCAAAAGAAATGTTTGGAAATTTAAACTGATTTCCTACTGACCCACTACAGCAAAATATATAAATAACTGGCAAAAAAATAATTTTTTTGGGTAAAAAAACTAAGGTGCCTTAAACTTTTGCACTATTGTATATTGACAATATGAACACGTGTTTTTTTTTTTTTAGATGTGCAGGCAGATTAATCCGCAAACATATTCTATTCTCAAAATTGAAGACTTGTCTTAAATGTAGTATTACTTCTCTCTTATATTCACTTCTAACTTGACTCCAGAAATGACTGACTCGGAGAGAACATTTCTACACTCTGCAATCAATGAGCTCTTGCCTGACCTTCCAGAGGTGACTAAAGATATTTTAGAAGAGACTTTGCATTCTCTAGGCGTGGAGACCTATGATGATTTCAAGTTTATAGAGGAAGATGATTTGCTGTCAGCGTTGAGGCCAGTTCAAGCCCGAAAAGTCATTGCTGCTTGGAAACTGAGATGTAAGTCATGTTTTGCAGAACAGAATACTACTAGTGCCCAAACATTTACATTGTGTTATTGATGATTCCTTTTTGTGTCTGTTTTTTGCAGCCCAGACTCTTGAAACCAGCAGCTCATCTGTTGGTTCATCACCAGGACATCCCACAACCTTGCAGTATTTTTCACCCAGTAGTTCACAATCATTCTTTTCCAGCAGCTCCCTTAGCCTTGATATTGACTGGGTGGATACCTTTCTGATACCGTGGGAGAAGTTCCCAGAGGAACTGATTCAGGTATTGGAGAGAGAAAAACGACCAAGTCCAAGAATGAGAAAAGAAATGGTCCGGATTGTGGTGACTGAGATGATGTGAAACGGTTCTGCCCAACGTAGAAGGCATTCTACTGAAGTTGACAAAAAGATGGTGTCAAAATATCCTAAATCTCTGCAAGATGTAATAGAGGGAGATGTGGTTGGGCCAGGGTACCATTCTTTAGTTAAGCAGTTGCAATATAGGATTGAAAATGTGAAGCGATCTACAACCCCTAAAATAAGAAAACGAAAGCATCGTGTTGACGAGTCTGACACAGACAAAATACCTCCAGAGCAGAGAGCAACAATCCAGGATACTTACGGGTGCATTAACTAGGATGTAAAATTCATGCCCCTTGGAGAGGCCCCTGAGAGCCAGCAGGAAAAGAAAGAAAACCTGAAGATGATATCTCAGCATCCTACTGTAAATCTAAAAGAAGTTATATGTCTAATGAAACTGACTTTCTACCTCTTTCATCACTGCCTTCTGCTTGATGTTTGGGAGCTATTATTGCTTTAACATTCATTACCCATCAGAACTGGCGTCAACTCTGGAGTTTTTGGGGAGGGAGGGGGGTGGGTGGATGCTTAGGTAGGTAGGTAGGTAGGTAGGTAGGTAGAACTTTATTGTCATTGCATAGTACAGGTACACAGCAATGAAATGCAGTTTGGCATCTACCAGACGTGCAAAATGTAGCAGTCGTGCAAAAGTGCAGATAAATATCTAGCATATTTACAGCAAGTGGTATATATGACAGCATATACAGTAAATAAATATAAAGGCTATTACAGTGCAGAGACGTGTGGACATACAGGAGTACAGTGAATAA
Source organism: Silurus glanis (assembly GCA_014706435.1). Taxonomy (NCBI): domain Eukaryota; kingdom Metazoa; phylum Chordata; class Actinopteri; order Siluriformes; family Siluridae; genus Silurus; species Silurus glanis. Next base: position 22,599 of record JAAIIK010019211.1, on the reverse strand, counting down.
ATATAAAGGCGTACAGTGAATAAATGTAAAGGTTCAGAAATGGGTCTAAGGCTATGGCATTGAAGAGGAATGTGCAGAAGTAAAAGGTTACAAGATCACAAGATTATGGCATTTAAGGAGTTAGCAAGCTGAATAAACAGTCTGCTATATATTAAAAAAAAAAAAAAAAAAAAAAAAAATATATATATATATAAATGAATGTGAAATTTTGGGCAGAATGTACAGTAATGATATAAAGATACATATAGATAAAAATAGTGCAGATGTACTGAGGAGTAAAAAAAAGATATAGTATGTAATATGTACATGTATTGTACAGAGGTTATATACAGTGTTTTGTTTTGTGCTTATTTTGTAGTGATCTAGCGATGTAGTGTTGAGTTCAGTAGTGTGATGGTGGATGGAAAAAAGCTGTTCCTGAACCTGCTCGTTCTGGTGCGTAAGTTCCTGTATCTCCTTCTTGATGGAAGGAGGTTAAACAGTTTATGACTGGGATGTGAAGAGTCCTTGATGATGTTGTGAGCACCGCAGTCTCTGTGGTGAAGGTGTTCAATGGCAGGTAGTTGGGTGCCAGTGATGCGTTGGGCGGTTTTGACCACCCTTTGCAGTGCTTTACGTTCACACACAGTGGAGCCTCCGTACCATATGGTGATGGAGTTGGTCAGGATGCGCTCAATGATGCAGCGGTAGAAACTCGTTAAAATCCCCGGGGACAGATGAGATTTCTTGAGACTTCTCAAGAAGTACAGGCGCTATTGTGCTTTTTTTTTTTTTTACCAGAGCTGACGTGTTCTGCTGCCAGGACAGATCCTCAGAGATGTGAACTCCCAGGAACTTAAAGCTGGAGACTCGCTCTACCTCAGTTCCATTGATGTTGACTGGTAGATGTCTCCTGCTGTGGGATTTCCGAAAGTCCACAATGAGCTCTTTGGTCTTTGTGGCGTTGAGGGTCAGGTTGTTGGTGGCACACCATGCTGCCAGATTATGGATCTCTTCCCTGTAGGCCAAATCGTCGTTGTTGTCGATCGGGCCGACAACGGTGGTGTCATCTGCATACTTGATGAAGATGTTGGAGTTATACAGAGGAGCACAATCGTGGGTGAACAGGGAGTAGAGTAGTGGGCTCAGAACACAGCCCTGTGGGATGCCAGTGTTCAGAATGAGGGTTGAGGATACCTGGTTTCCCAACCTGACAGATTGAGGTCTGTTGGTGAGAAAGTCCAGAATCCATCTGCAAGTGGAGGTGCAGTTACCCAGTTCACTGAGCTTAGTGATCAGTACAGTGGGGAGGACTGTATTGAACGCAGAGCTAAAGTCAATGAACAGCATTCTGATGTATGTGTTGCTTTTATCCAGGTGGGTGAGAGCTGAATGAAGAGCTGTGGAAACTGCATCCTCTGTTGACCTGTTCAGGCGATAGGCAAACTGGTGTGGGTCCAGTGTAGGTGGTAGGCCCGCAGTGATGTGATTCAGGATTAGTTTCTCAAAGCACTTCATAGCAATGGGGGTGAGTGCAACTGGGCGAAAGTCATTCAGGCATTCAGCAGCTGAGTGCTTAGGCACAGGTATAATGGTAGTGGTCTTCAGGCATGTAGGTACTGTGGCTTGGGCCAGTGACAGGTTGAAAATGTCAGTAAAAACCTGTGCCAGTTGTCCAGCGCATGCTCTGAGAACACGTCCCGGTATGCCATCCGGGCCAGCTGCCTTGCGTGCATCCAATCTGCTAAACACTAAATAGACGTCCATTGTTGAGAGTGAAAGTGGGCTGTAAGCTGTAGAAGAGTCTGTGGTTGAGGTGAAATGTCCTTTGCCTTGATCGAAACGAGCAAAAAAGTGATTGAGCTCATCCGGTTGGAAGGCACTGCTGGTTGGTTGAGCTGTAGGTTTGTAGTCTGTGATGGACTGGATGCCTTTCCACATGCGTCTGGGGTCAGAGTTGTGGAAGTGCTCTTCTATGTGGAGTTTGAATGTGAGTTTTGCTTTCCTGATGCCTCTTTTCAGGTTGGCCTTGGCTCCGCTGTAGTCCTCTGCACTGCCAGATTTAAAGGCAGCATCTCCTGCTTTCAACAGGAGACGGACTTCAGAGTTCATCCACGGCTTCTGGTTAGGAAAGCATTTCACGTGTTTGACGGTAGTGACATTGTCAATGCATGTGTTAATATGTGTCAGTATCCTGAAACTGTTGCTGTAGAGAAGAAATGGCCCCCTCTGGCCATACCTTTACTGTCGTCAGAGCTGGTTTCACACGTTTGATCAGTGGTGTGTATTTGAGTAGCATGAACAAAGAGAGGTGATCAGACTGACCCAAGTGGGGGAGGGGAATGGCTGTGTATGCCCCAGGTATGTTTGTGTATACCTGGTCCAGTGTTTTGTCCCCTCTGGTAGGGCAGGAGACATTACGGTGAAATTTTGGTAAAACAGATTTCAGGTTGGAGTGGTTGAAATCTCCAGCAACAATGATAGCTCCTTCAGGATGTGCAGACTGTTGTTTGCTGATAGCTGCATGCTGATCCTCCATAGCTAGCTTAGCATTAGCATCCGGCGGAATGTACACCGCAGTCACAACAATGGCTGAGAATTCTCTTGGTAAATAAAAGGGTCTGCACTTAATCATCAAATACTCTAAATGAACAGAGCAATTACTTTCAGTAACAGTAGAGTCCGTGCACCATGAGTTGTTAACGTAAATGCACAGACCTCCACCTCTGCGCTTACCAGAGTCCTCTGCCGTCCTGTCCGCCCGAAAAACACTCTTTTTGGATCTTTTTAGGTCTTTTTGGATAAATTTTATATGATTTTCACTTTATTAATTTGAAACAAATCTAAGGTAGCTCATGCAGTGGCTTGGGGGCTAGGGCCCTTGTCACTTTGACTTTTTACCTATATAAAACTTTATTTTTTTTTGCTAATTTCACTTTACAATATGATTTCGTTGGTAACAGTTAACTATGTTAGCATGAACTAACAATCAATAATACTTTTATAACAATTATAAATCTTAATATTCATTTCTAAATGTACTTATGTTTCATAATGTTGTATCTGTTAACATTAGTTAATCCACTGTGAACTAAATTGAACAATGAACAATTGCATTTCTAATTCAATTGTAATAGAATTAATAGTCATAATTTGTTTAGGTTAATGCATTAACAACTAATGTGTCATTAGTTAATGTTAATTCTGACGTAAACAAACCATGAGTAGTAGATTTTACATAGTTTATTGACCTTTGTTAAAGGATTAATCAGCAAATAAATTAAAGATTGTGAAGTTGTTTTTGATCACCTTTTTTCTGCTTTACCAAGGTGTTATTTCTCCATCAACCCGGAGAAGGGCACCAAAGTTGAGAAGACAAACACAGCCCATCTTCCCGTCAACCCAAGAGTTCTTACATTGATTCAGGAACTTTCAGATCATGAGTGGCTTGATGTCTGAATATGGACTAATGTCAGTCAGATTTCTGACTTGAGACACACTGAACTTGAAGGACAGTTTCACCTTTTATGCCCAGTTATTCCAGATTAAGAGGCAAGTAAATGTTTCAGATGATATTGTTAAAGATGCATTCAGTTTGTATACAGCTGTTACAGAACTTTATTGCTCTTGTGATTTTTGAGTAGCATTCCTGTATCTAAATTTTACCCACTTGTTCCAGCTCCAATGAGAGAATCATTAATCTGTCGCATTCTCTTTATTGTATTGTGTATAGACAGTAGTACACATTACCAATTTATCTTAAGAAATTAGAGATGTATGTTTGCTGCTTTGTGGTTAATAAATCCTTCAAGGCACTTTAATGTTTAAGTTTTTTGCTTTCATTACTTTAGCTTTTAAGGGATATCTACTTTGGTGTTTCAGTTTTTACATCCCTAATCTGTGTTGGGTTGCAGTTTTTCACATTTCGGGTCAATGTCAGTGGTCTATAAGGTGGTGCAGTTTAAAAGTTCTTGCAAAATTTTATATTAAAATGTACAGTTTTAAATTGTAATGTATTTTTTTACAGAATTATTTTGGCAACCACAGCTGCCAATTTTTTTTCTGTGAAAACAACAGGGATTTTTTGTTTAAATGCAAAAGGTTTTTCCTATTTTTTACATAATTCACAAGTACATTTTACAGGACATTGTTGTATTTTGTACATATTCTGGGTTGTGTACAGTTTTAAACTGTAAATACGTGTAAATTTTTACAGGACATCTTTGTATTTTATACATGTAGAGCCCTGATAAATTAGGGTCTAATAATTATTTGGTTTTTATTTTCTTTTACACAAAGAGTTAAAACTTGTTCATTTAAAAAAAAAAAAAAAAAAGATATAACTAAGAAAAAAACTGTTATTAAAAAAATTGTTGTTGTTTAAAGAATAAGGTGTTTTCTGACTGACCTCTGAGGTCAGAGGTGAGAGGGGAGGGAGGAAGTGAAGTGTGAGGGAGAAGGACGACACGAGGAGTCCGGGGGAAAAAGAAAAAGGTGCGTTAATCGTGCGGTGCAGGTGTAAAGCCTGGCTACTGGGTTGTGGACTATATACAGGAACAAACAGAACAGAGAAAAGACTGCTAAGAAGAATAATTGTGGATGAACTCTATGTAGAGAGTGTGAGTTTAAGAGTGACGGTACTCAGGTACACGCGTTCATGTGAAGGACAAAGATGACGCAGTTATCTTAATCCCAGCACTACGTTAGCTTCATGTGAGTTGTACAGTTTGCAAAGTCATAAAGTTTGACTGTACAAACGTTATGGAACGATTTGCAACGCGAATGGTCATCTGCAGTGAGTGAACAACGGAGACAGTGAAGGCCGCGCGACTTTCCCGGAGAGACCGAGGACACGTGGTGGTTTATGCTGCATCTTTCCCTCGTTTACGTCATCGGATGGATGATTCGCACAGTGCGTGTTCGTGGATGAACACCAGGGAAAATCGAAGCGATTGAACGGATAATCATGTTTTTCCCAAGTGTGTGCTTCGTTCACAAGTTTCACTGTTCCATTGGATTTCGTGAGTACTAGCAACTGCACACACATTCACATGAGCTCCAACGTAGCGTGCCAACCAGAGACTTCAATCCCAGCTGGGTACTATTTCTTCTGTGGGCTTTTCTTTTCTTTTGTTTTCTTTACATTTGTTTCTGTTAATAAATGTTTATTGTTCATACAATATATTCTCATGTTATTTCTGAGTGATAGAAGAGAATGTCTAAAAGAAACACTGAAGTCTGAAGCCCGAGGTTAATAACAGTATTTTGGGGTTACAAATTACACCAAGTAAATTTAGATGTACCTCTCACGTGTAAAATTACCCTAGACATAGTTTGAGCCAGTGAATCAGTGAGAGGGCTACATACATAAATAATTTGGAGAGTGTACAGTTTTAAACTGTTTTAAAGTTTACATTTTTAGTGTATTTTTTACTGAATTATTCTGGCAACCACAGCTGCCAAATTTTTTTTGTAAAAAAGTGCAGGAACAGTATCAGTGTGGGGTTTTGTTGAACAGATTGAACATTTACTGATTCTAACTGTAACAAACCCACTGGTCCTGCACTGGAAGAAAGACAGATTACCATAGATACCATACCATACCATTACCATAATAGTTCACCAAGCAGAGCCGTCTTTATTTACTTTTGTTTTCACCCTGGCTCTTTCCTTCCCAGTACTCACGCCAGGGATCACCCACACACTCGCGGTTCGAGACGCCTTTCCTTTCCGATGTTTGCTGGCAGTCCCTCCCGGATCGGCACGCGCTTCCTTCGGCGTCCGACCCCGTCTCACTCGCGGATCGGCCGCTTTCTCTCTTAGCGCCCGCCCGAGTTTTCTTGCGGACCGGCACGCCTTTTCTCGCGTCCACGAGATCACTCGCCGGCCAACACGTCCTTCCACCGGCACCCGCTCGCGCTTAATCCCCGTTCGGCGACCTTTATTCTTGTCTCTCTGCTTGGTGTCTCTCTCCCCGATGTTGGGGTCTCTCTCCTCTTTATTGGTGTCGCCGGACTGAAACAGAGTGCACTGATTACTCTCATCAGCTGCAGGTGTTTCCTACCGCTCGTTCTGTCCGGCTCCCCCTCCACTCTCACACCGCTGGTACACTAACATTCGAATGAGTTTATTTACCACATTATTGTACTTCATCTGAGTTTTTACATGAAAGTCAAGAAGCTGAAATATTCCCAGGGTTATTTTTGGGTCTATTATTTATGTTTTAATATCTGTGTGTAAAATAAATTCAATTAATGTTGTATAAAATCATTTTCTATACGTTTTTTTGTTTCTACAGTCTACACACAGAGAGTATCAGCTCAGGTGGGATCCACAGCAGTGCTGCCATGTAACTGCAGAAATCTGTCCATCCAAACACCTCATGTTGAGTGGAGTATTGGTGATGAGATGGTGTTTGACCTAAAAGATACAGATCCGTGTAAAGGATATGAGGGACGTGTGGACGTTCCTGAGGAGGAGCTGCTTAAAGGAAACTGTTCCCTGGTGTTGAAGAACGTCAGTGTTACTGATGAAGCTCGGTACAGCAGCTACATGGTAGTGATAAACAACTACAAATTGGTCCAGAACATTAAACTCTCAGTCAGTGGTAAGTGGATTAGTATCAGATGATGCTGAATACCACACGTACAGTATCAGTTCCACAGTTATAAAAGAATAAATATTAAATTATAAAAATTAAAAAAAACTATTTCTAATTAATCTACAGAAAAATCTGAAGAGATGAAAGAAGATCCATCTCCCCCTTAGGTGAGTAAATATATATTATTTGTTGTATTAATAATATATTATATGAATCATTAATCCTCTAAAGCTCCAGTCATATTTGTCAGATAAAAGGTTTATCACATTTCTACCCAGACTTTATCTTAATATTTTATTTAATAATATTTAAAATAAATTATTTGTGTCTGCAGGTGAAGCTGGTAGAAAAAATCTGGCCATCATCATCATCATCATCATCATCATTCCCTTTGTGTCTCTGCTCATATTTCTTGCATGTAATTGGAAATGTCAGAGTAAAAAGTCTTTCAGTCTGCAGAAAAATTATAATTTAAGATTATTTAGGAGGAAAAATGAGATAAAACTGTAAAATTTAAAGACATTACTGCAGAGGAGTTTAATGTACTGTGTTTACTTTTGTAATTCTATTTCTAAGATAAGAAAATTTGATGTTACATTATGCAGGAAAATAGTTGCCTGGTACCTCTAGGTTGGACTATTGTTGTCTGGATGTTCTAGTTAGTGCATAAACTTTAATAAATTAGTCCAGAATGCAGCAGCAAATGTCTTTATGAGGTCTAGAAGATACGACAACATCACCGCTGTCTGCTGCTGAATCTGCCTCCACATGGACTATTTAAAGTGCTTTTTTTCTCTGTTTGGTTTTTGATCTCTTGTCCAAGATTATTTCTCTGATCGCCTGTGTTTTTGTCTCTGTTCTTGTTTACTTTAATTCTGTGATGTTTTGTCTAGTTTTCTGTTGCTACTTTGTACACGAATGTTTGCTGCTTGTTTGTTACTTTACCTCAGTTTGCTCTCTGTTTTATTCTCTTTTTTTATTTTTATTCTCTTTTTCATTTTTTTCATCTCATTGTTTCCCTTCATATCTGCAATAAATTTATCATCATCTGTAAAACTGTCTGAGTCTCCACACGTTGGTTCACGGTGATTTCCGCGGTGCGGCGCTACAGAGTCTCTCACTCTCGGTTCGAGTCCCGATTCTGATACTTAAATATATCAATCAACATCCTCAGAGTTTTTACTACAAAGATAAAGCGGCTCGAGCTGATTTATTTAATACAAACTTATTACAAACATTAGTTACACATTTCATTTCTGTCACAAACATTTGGTTCATTTGTAAATATTTCTATATTAAACATTTATCAGCTCAATAAAACAGTTACAAAAAAACAACACATTTCCACACCAGTAGGGGGCGCTCTAACACTAACAAAACTCTAATAGCATATTTAAACTTTGTAATAAATCCAAATGCTGATGTTACTAAATGATATTAAACAACTGCGTGTTTTTTCTCTTTTTCTGTAGGAAATGAATCTGCACTCTGCCACTTTTACACACAAAACAGAAGCTGTTTAGAGAAACACATCAGATTTGGACAGAATGTTGTTCCCAGAAATCAGACATTTACCTGCCTGCCACGCCCTGCTCCTGATTATAGATCTGTAGCAATATCAGGAAAATATTTATCATTTTATTATGTATAATAGTGTAGAGTCCATATTCTTCTTCTTCTCCTCTTTCTTCTTCTTATTTGTTCTCAATCAGCAAACCTTCTACAAATCAGTAGAATTCACACATTTTAATATTGTCTGAGCAACAAAAAACAGTGTAAAAGTGCATTTCATTTTAAATGTGAATCTGATTATATGAGAATAAACCTGATAAACATACTGAGATCAAAGCAGAAAAAGAAATGACTAAAGGAGGAGAGGAGAGGAGGAGTTGTGGGTCATCAGCATTTGGCAACTGAAAAACAAGTTGTGTAAATAATGTTATTAAAAAATACAATCCAAAACAGTTTATTTAATCTTAATAATAAAATACAAATATAGAGGTTTCATGTGTAAACTCCAATTTAATAACCTCATTAAAGCTTTCATTTCTAGCAGCTACATAAACTAAAAAGTATATATTTATTACCATGTTTTAAACATTTTTCCATTTATATACAGAATCTTACAAAAGTAAGTACACCCCTCACCCATTTTAGTATAAACCTGTCCTCTGAAAATAACTCAACATACATCCATTATTGTCATATTCACGACCAACAAAAGTGAGTACACCCTCAGTGATAACAGCTGAACGTGGTGTAAAAATGCAAAGCCACAAGTCCAATTCATTAATTTGTTAAAAGGCTAAAACTAAATGAACCTGAAAGAGCTAGAAAAGGGCTTTTTACAGGCTTGTGACAAGGGCTTCAGGGTGCTGCTTTTAAACAATAGGCTCCACCTCTTCTGACCAGACTCTTGTTTTTGTTTGGTCCATTCCTGGCTACTGTTTAATAATGATTGACAGGAGGCTCCACCTATTGTTGAACAACACATACAAGGAGACAAAGTCACCAAAGCAAAACACATGGGGAAAAGAAGAGAGAAACACACACACACACACACACACACACACACACACACACACACACACAAAGCAGCACTGACATGAAACACCTGTGCTACTGGTGAACATAAATGCCTAGTTAATTTCACATGGCTTTTTCAGGTTTCTCAGTAGGTTCCTCACTGAGGATAGTACATTTAAAACAGATATGATTGATGCTCCCATTCACCAGCTTTAGCATTAGTTTTGATTTTGCAATTATGCTACAGAAAAGGTCACCAATTTACATCACTGTGACGGCTCTAATCCCAGAGTTATGTGATTAGTAACTTCATCAAAGGCATCCAGACTTTCCTTTAATCAAACTGTACTGTAATTCCTCCATTAACCTGCTCTAACATCTGGATAAATGTACACGTATCACAAATAAATCTATTACTACAGATTGAGGAAGAATAACAAGACATCCTGCACTCAACACACTGAAAACGCTGAATGTATGCCATGTTAGATCTTTAATAACAGGCATTAGATTGAAGATTGTTTTATACAGTTCCACTATGGAGGATCTCTGCTTGCTTACTTTAGGCAGAAAAACCGTTGATATGGGAAAAAAATGAGAATGCAGGTTAAGCATCTAAACCCAGATCTTGTGAAAGCATGTGAAAGTACATTATATTGCCAAAAGTTTGCGGACACCAAGATATGTGCTGTTTATCATTTAGTCCCAATCTGCACTTATAACTCTCTCCACTCTTCTTGGAAGATGTTCCACTAGATTTTGGAGTTTGCTTGTGGACATTTGTGTTCATCAGCTACAAGGGTGAGAAGGTGAGGAGGCCTGGGTGCAGTCAGTATTTGCATTCCTCTTAATAGTGTTCAGTAGCTATGAGATCAGAGCTCTAAAGCAGGCCACTCAAGATCTTCCTCTCCAAACCATGTACACCAGATATCCGTGGAGCTGGCTTGTGCACAGGGGAATCGACATGCTGAGTTCAAAGTTCAAGTGAACGCAAAATGTATGGTATAACATCTAAAGCTTCCTTATCGATCGTGTGCCTCCAGCTTTGTGGTGTTTGGAAAAGAACCACATATGGCAGGAAAGGTCAGGTGTCCCAATACTTTTGTCCATATAGTAAAAGTCCTCCAATCAGATCTCTCTTCTTCTTTTGTAGGTGAGAATCAGGTTGAATTTTTGCTGCTTTAGTATCATTATTTATTTATGTTTTCATATATTTATAAAGATAAAATTATAAGGATTAATTTATCAATTTAAAATGTAAATTATTTATAATTTATTTCTTTAAAGCTGCTTTGGAAAAATATCTATTGTTAAAAACACAATACAAATAAAATTCAATTGAAGTAAATATTAGGTCTTGTGGTAATTATTATTAAGCTAAATCTGAAATATACTTTAGAAATGAAATATCTCATCATATTATTGTAACTGTGTCTCTACATCACATCTTTAATGCCATGTAAAGTAATAAAATATAATAATCTTCAGGTAAGAAGTTGAGCTCAGTGACGGTTAAATTCTTGCTGAGAAAAGAACAGATCTGAAAGTTTACACCTCGGTGGGGTTTTGCCAAATGCACAGAGGCAGAAAGAAGCATCTTCTCATTACACTTTTCTGTTGTAGTGCTTGACGTGAACACACACACACACACACACACACACATACACACACACACACACACACACAGTCCTGTAATTAATTTGTCAGTAATCAGCATTAATCTCTGATCTGATGAGAACAATCACAGCTGATCTGACAGTTACATCACAGTTTAATGATGAAACAGCTGCATTTGTTAACACACCATCATTTATTTATTATTTTAATGATTTGCCTTTTAAATGAAAAGCTGTTCTGAGTTAAATGAGTTTTAAACACTACCTTTGAGTTTCACACTGCACTGCATGTTGCATGTTTTCATTCAGCAGGGTGTTATTTCCTCTGCAGTGGGTGAGAGAATCTGTCTGTGTCCGTGTGTGTGTGTGTGTGTGTGTGTGTGAGTGTGAATTTGTAACTTACACAATTGCCTGAAACCTCATCATCAGAAGGAGCCCCTGCAACATGACCAGAAGCTCTGGGTTCAGATGCTGCTCTTTTCTCTCTGCTACAGTCTCTCTCTCTCTCTCTCTCTCTCCCCCCCCCCTTTTTTTCCTAAGAGCAGTGTTTCTGCCTAAAGTAAGCAAGCAGAGATCATCCATAGTGGAACTGTGTAAAATAATCTTAAAATCTAAGGCCTGTTATTAAAGATCTAACATGCATACATTCAGCGTGTTCAGTGTGTTGAGTGCAGGATGTCTCGTTATTCTTCCTCAATCTGCAGTAATAGATTTATTTGTGATACGTGTACATTTTATCCAGATGTTAGAGCAGATTAATGAAAGAAGTGCAGTACAGTTTCAGTAATGGAAAGTCTGGATGCATTTGGTGAAGTTAGCAATCACACAACTCAAGGATTAGAAACCTCACAGTGAGGTAAATGGGTGACCTTTTCCATGGCATATTTTCAGAGTCAATGCTAATGCTAAAGCTAGTCCATGAAAGCATCATTCCTCTGTTTCAATGTGCTAGCCACAGTGAGAAACCTGAAAAAGCCATGTGAAATTAACTAGGCATTTATGGTCACCAATAGCAAAAGTGTTTCAGACTGGTTCAAGGTGGAGGCGGAACTGCATTAAGGATCGGATCTGAGCCCTTTCCTGTTTGCAGTGTCAATAGACAGGTTGAAGGAGGAGGTCAGACAGGAGTCTCCATGGACTATGATGTTTGCGGATGATATTGTTATTTGTGCTGAGAGTAGGAAGCAGGTTGAGAAGAGACTGGAGAGATGGAGGTACACGCTGGAGAGAAGGGGAATGTTTAAATATTTCATTTTCTCATACAATAAATTTTTTTAAGAATAACTTTATTATGCAATTATGAAATGATTAATGTATTGAGCGATATTCTGATATTGAAAATTGAGAGCTTCATATTTAGCCCATGTTAGAATAAGCTGTATGGTTACACTCTGCCCTGGGCTCCATCACAGGTTTAGGGTTTTTTTTGTGTAATGATGGACATTAACATGTGTGTATTCTGTTCTAGATCTATTTGTTAGTTGATTTGCATTTCTTTTGTATTTATTGTTGTGCATTTATTTTATTATTAATTGAATTTTTACACAAGCGAAAAGAATAAATTGGGGTGTACTTTTATTTTGTAAATCTGGTCTGTTTACTTGTCTGTTCTGTGTTCGTGTACTTATTTATTCAGTATAATGCAGAAAGTAAAATAAGATTTCAGAAGCTCATTGAACTCTATAGCAGAAGAGAAGGACAGGATGTAGGGGCTGAACCAGTTCAAGCAGATATTTCACATGTTTAGAGGAGGGAGTGTGTTAGAAATGGCAGCGTATCTGCTTCTGTTTACTCTGCAGCTGCTGTTTGGTGAGTTCATAAAAAGAAATTGTACATTTTAGACTAAATTATTTGTACTTTACACATCACTGGTGTAGAATTTGGGAGCTGTTTAGAGGGATTAGTGCAGGCAGCTCTACCAGATACATGTGCATTTAAAGAGGAGTAAATGTGTATTGTATGTACTGTGAGCTGTGTGTTTCTAGAGTTTACAGAGTGGAGATTAATCTTCTCTCTTCATGTGCTGTTGTTCTTTCAGGTCTCATTAGGCCGAGTCTCCTTCAGAACATTTCAGATGATCTCATAGCTGTTTCTCCAGGAGCAAACATCACTCTGCTCTGTAACATCACCAATTACTCAGAGATCAAGTCAAGTCAAGAAGCTTTTATTGTCATTTCAACCATATATAGCTGATGCAGTACACAGTGAAATGAAACAACGTTCTTCCTGAACCCAGGTGCTACATAAAACAACATAAAACAACAGTACAGAACAGAGAGACACAGGGCCGAGAACTAAGATCCTCGCCACATAAAGTGCATGTGTGCAGCTAGTGCAAACAGTGCAAAAGACAACACAAGACAGTGCAAAAGATGACACAGGACAGTGCAGGACAATACACAAAATATAAAAATAAAAATAATAGCTCCGCCAGTAAAACCTGTCGTGACAGAATAAGGTGCAAACAGTAGCAGAAAAATGTAAACAGAAAATGTAAACAATTGTGCAATTCAACAATAGCAGCAATCAAATAAAGTGAACAGTGACCAAAGGATTTGGACAGAATATTGTGCAAAAGAACAAGTCCCGGAAGATCAGCAACAACGGCATGTAAACATTTTGCGATAATGGAAAGTGTGAATGGTACTGAAACCTGGGTGTGCGAAGTGTATGATGTGTGTTGAGTCCAGTTTGTACAGATCAGTTGCACAGTTGTGTGTAAGTGTGTGTGTGTGTGTGTGTGTGTGAGCGAGAGAGTTCAGTTCAGATGTTTGTTGAGGAGCCTGATGGCTTGCGGGAAAAAGCTGTTGCACAGTCTTGATGTGGCGGCCCGAATGCTTCGGAACCGTTTCCCTGATGGTAGGAGTGTGAAGAGTGTGTGTGACGCTGCTGGGCTTTCTTTGTGGTGGAGCTGGTGTTGAGTGACCAGGTGAGGTTGTCCGCCAGATGAACACCAAGGAATTTGGTGCTCTTGACGATCTCCACTGAGGATCCATCGATGATCAGTGGAGAATGGTCACTCTGTGTTCTCCTGAAGTCAACAAGCATCTCTTTAGTTTTGTCAACGTTCAGAGACAGGTTGTTGGCTCCACACCAGGCTGTTAACCGTTGCACCTCCTCTCTGTATGCTGACTCGTCGTTCTTGCTGATGAGACCCACCACGGTCGTGTCATCGGCAAACTTGATGATATGATTCGAGCTTTGCATTGGTGCACAGTCGTGAGTCAGCAGAGTGAACAGCAGTGGACTGAGCACACAGCCCTGAGGGGCTCCAGTGCTCAGTGTGGTGGTGCTGGAGATGATGTTTCCGATCCGGACTGACTGAGGTCTTCCAGTCAGGAAGTCCAGGATCCAGTTGCAGAGGGAGGTGTTCAGGCCCAGTAGGCTCAGCTTCTCGATCAGGTGCTGAGGAATGATCGTGTTGAATGCTGAACTGAAGTCTATGAACAGCATCCTTACGTAAGAGTCTTTGTTATCCAGATGGGTGAGGGCCAGATGAAGGGTTGTGGAGATAGCATCGTCCGTGGAGCGGTTTGGACGATACGCGAACTGCATGGGGTCCAGTGCGGGTGGAAACTGGGTCTTTATGTGCCTCATGACGAGCCTCTCGAAGCACTTCATCATGATGGGTGTGAGTGCAACGGGACGATAGTCATTGAGGCAGGAGACAGAAGACTTCTTCGGCACAGGAATGATGGTCGTCGTCTTGAGGCACGTAGGAACAGTGGCGCTGCTCAGGGAGATGTTGAAGATGTCAGTGAAGACAACTGCTAGCTGTTGTGCACATTCCCTGAGCACTCTGCCAGGAATGTTGTCTGGTCCAGCAGACTTCCGTGGGTTAACTCTGCATAGAGTTTTCCTCACTTCAGCTGTGGTTAGACAGAGCACCTGGTCACTGGGAGGAGGGATGGTCTTCCTCGCCACCATGTTGTTCTGCACCTCGAACTGGGCGTAGAAGTCGTTCAGCGCATCTGGGAGGGAGGCGTCACGGTCACAAGCAGGTGATGTCTTGTAATTCGTGATCGCCTGGATGCCCTGCCACATGCACCGGGTGTCTCCGCTGTCCTGGAAGTGGCCGTGAATTCTCTTGGCGTATGCGCGCTTCGCCTCTCTGATAGCACGGGACAGTTTGGCCCTTGCTGTTTTCAAGGCCGCCCTGTCCCCTGCTCTGAAGGCGGAGTCTCTTGTTTTTAGCAGCGCACGCACCTTGGTGGTCATCCACGGCTTCTGGTTGGAACTTGTAGTGATGGTCTTTGAGATAGTCACGTCATCAATGCACTTGCCGATGTAGCTGGTCACTGTTGACGTTTATTCCTCCAAGTTGATGAAATCGCCGTTGGTTGCAGCTTCCCTGAACATGTCCCAGTCAGTGCATTCAAAACAGTCTTGAAGAGCAGACATGGATCCTGCTGGCCAGGTTCTCACTTGCTTCCGAACTGGTCTTGAACGCCTGCTGAGTGGTCTGTATGCTGGGATCAGCATAACAGAGATGTGGTCTGAGTACCCGAGGTGGGGGCGGGGCTTCGCCCGGTATGCGCCCCGGATGTTTGTGTAAACAACATCCAGCGTGTTTTCTCCTCTGGTTGCAAAGTCCACATTCTGATAAAATTTAGGGAGCACAGTCCTGAGATTTGCGTGATTAAAATCTCCGGCGACAATAAACAATCCGTCAGGGTGTGTGTTTGAAGTTCGCTAATGGTCCCGTAGAGCACGCTGAGCGCTTCCTTAGCATTAGCGCTAGGTGGTATGTACACTCCGAGCACAATAGCGGTGGTAAATTCCCGTGGTAAATAAAAAGGTCTACATCTCACAACAATAAACTCCAGCAGCGATGAGCAGTAGGTAGAAACAAGCACAGAGTTCTTACACCATTCCGTGTTGACGTAAACACACAGACCGCCGCCACGAGTCTTACCGCACAGAGCTGCATTCCTGTCGGCACGAAACGCGGCTAGCCCGTCCAGCTGAATGGCGGCGTCCGGAACTCTGTCGCTCAGCCACGTCTCAGTAAACACAAAAATGCAGCAGTGTCTGTACTCACGCCGAGTAGCTTGTTGGAGTCTGATGTAGTCTAATTTATTGTCCAGGGAGCAGACATTTGCCAGCAGTAGTGATGGTAGCGTGGGCCGGCTAGGGTTAGCTTTTAGCCTAGCATTAGCACCCGCTCGCTTTCCGCGCTTCTGCTTCCTCGCGCAGCGCTTTCGATTCCCCCTCCTCCGTCCGTCCGCCGCAGGCGATGCCGAGGACTGGAGGCCTGGTTCTCGGAGCACGCCGAGGTCGCGTAGCTTCTGCCGCAGGTCATCATTAATTGTGTTGTTTGGGTTGTTTCTGAGTTCTTTCAGGGTTTTGCGGTTGTACACAGGGACACCGGTTGCTCTGATGTCCATGTGTTGTGTAAGGCGGGCTACAAAGTGATATTTGCTCCATTTTGGGTCCGGAGTGGCCGCTGCGAGCTACTGCCGTGCCGCCATCTTGGATCCTGGTATCAGATGATCTCAGCAGAGTCGAGGCAGATTCATTCAAGAATCTGAAGCCCTTCATTCAGAAGGGCATTCAAGAGGGTGAATACCAGGAAGGCAGCAGGACCAGATGGCATCACAGGTCGGGTTCTGAAAGCCTGCGCTGACCAGCTAGCACCGGTGTTTACTGAGATATTCAACCTCTCACTGGAACAGTCTGTTGTCCCCTCATGTTTCAAACAGTCCACCATTGTTCCTGTCCCAAAGAAACCCCAGCCCACCTGCCTTAACGACTACCGCCCTCTGTAGCTCTGACCTCAGTAGTGATGAAGTGCTTCAAGAGTGCCTGTGGAAAGCACCTTTCCACTAGTGCCCACTTCCGGTTTGGGAACGCTGTGCGCATCTAGCTGCCGCTCCATGCTGGGTTATTGTTTTTTCTTGTTTTGTTTTGTTTCGTTTGCCTGCTGTGTTAATTCACGTTTCGGAATTATTGTTTGGATTACTTCCCGATCTGAGGAATTTCCATACGTCTGGATGTTATCTTTTGCCTTTCGGCGTGTTGGAGAGTTTTTTGCGAGTTATCTTTTGCCTTTCGGCGTGCCGGAGAACTCGTGTTGGAGAGTTTTTTTTGTGGCAAGAAAGTTTGGTTTCTAGTTTATCGCGAGCCCTCTACCCTCTCGATCCTACATCGATCTGACTAACTATGAGGTGAGTTAACACTCTACTTGTGGATTGTCTGCTAGCATACTGTTTGGTCAGGTAGCTGCACTTTCCGTGTGCTTTTGTTGATGTTTGGTTGGGTTCGGGTCTGGCTAACGCGGTAATGCTGTTGGCTGACTTTTCCATGGCTCTTCTCAGCACGTTAAAGTTTCTGGCATTTACTACTCTATCTCTGGCTATTTTTGGTTTCAACAATCAAATGGAAATCGTATACAGGCCCTGCGAGCTAGTGGCTCTAAACGGGCACTGGCGCCTCGACCCCGCGACGTATGACCATGGCCGAGCATCTGGTATCCTTCGTCGCCCAAGATATATACATCGCTCTTCCAGAAGGAGATACGTCCTTCATCAGTCATCATCATCTGCGATCCCCTCTATCTGGTCCAGTAGCAAGGCTATGAAACAGTTGGCGCCTTCTCATAATCAAACATCGCTCCCTTGTCAACATTAATATGACTGACTCTGTGATTAAGCACACCCCTACTGTCAATGGAACAAATAAACACTGTGCCCTCCTAAATTGTCGATCTATCTCAGACAAAGGCACCTATATGAATGAGCTAATAGTTAACAATAAATATGACATGTTATTTCTCACAGAGACTTGGCAGGTACCAGATGATTTTATCCAGCTGAATCTGCTTACCCCTATTGGATATCTACATATGTCAGAACCACGTACAACTGGTAAAGGGGGTGGTCTTGCTGTCATTTTTCGTGCGTCTTTAACTGTCTCTAAACTGGTTTTTCACAATACCACGACATTTGAGTACATGGTTATGAAGTTTGGTATCAAACTTCCCGTTGTACTTATATTAATTTACAGACCACCTAAACAACAAAGTGACTTTTTCTCAGAACTCAGTGAACTACTAACTCAAGCATGTGCTGTGTCGTCCCAAGTTATTCTTCTTGGTGATTTCAACATTCATGTTGATACTGCTTGCTCCACTGCTACTCAGCTAAATGCTGTCTTTGACTGTTTTGACCTCATCCAGCATGTTAATTTTCCAACTCATACTCATGGTCACACGCTTGATCTTGTTTGTACATCTGGTCTGAATAATATCTCTGTTGATAGTTTAGCTACCCCTCTTTCTGGCCATAGACTCATCTCCTTTGATTTTACATCTATCTGTCCAGTCAACCACATCAAAAATCTAACCATACGTTATCGTCATTTAAATACTGTTGACACTAGCTCCTTTTGTGATTCTGTTGCCTCCACTGCTCTTTCTGATGTGCTAAATTTAACCTGCCCATCTATGATCTATGACAAGTATTGTTGTACTGTTGAAAAATTGTTGGATGAGTTTGCCCCAACTAAGATTAGGTCTGTCCCTATGTCCCATTCCTCCCCGTGGTTCAATGCAGAGCTTCGAGGTTTGAAGGTAAAATGTAGATAACATGAACGTCTCTTCAGGAAAACTGGTTCAACTGGCCATTTTCTTATATACGCTGAATGCCTTCAGCAATACAAACTGGCCTTAAATACAGCCCGCTCTTCCCATATCTCCAGCATCATTAACAAAGCAAGCAATAGGCCCAAAATGTTATTTAGCACAATTAATAAACTGACTCAAGCACCAAAGCACAGCCTTAGTGACTCTGAATCCATGGTTATGTGCTGCTCTTTCCTGAACCATTTCCAGGGTAAGCTAGACACTTTGTATGCGACAGAGGAACCAACTACCGATGAGCATATGAAATCTCAATCTAATAATTCTATGACAACCCTAGCCTTAACCAATTCCTCTTTAATCACTGAGCTAATACAAAAATCTAACTCCTCATCATGCACTCTTGATCCTGCACCTACTTTCCTGCTAAGAGACTGTACATCGGCGATTTCTGCCCCATCTCCCACCTTATTAATGTCATTTATCTCCTCTACTGTACCTGTGTCACTTAAGACTGCTGCTGTTACTCCCATACTCAAAAAGACTAATCTGGACCCGGCAGACTTATCCAACTACCGCCCTATTTCCAACCTGCCATTTGTATCGAAGATCATGGAAAAGGCTGTGGCCTCTCAGCTGCAGTCATTCCTAGCTGGTAACAACCTCTTCGATATTTTTCAATCTGGCTTCCGCCAGCAGCATAGCACGGAGACCGCGCTAGTAAAGGTTGTTAATGATCTTTTACTCATTGGAGACTCAGGTAGTCTCTCTATACTTCTGTTATTAGACCTCAGCTCTGCCTTTGATACTGTCTGTCATAAGATTTTACTTTCACGATTAACGGAATTAGGCATATCAGGCTCTGCACTATCCTGGTTTTCCTCTTATCTCACAGGCAGGCAATATCACATCTCCATACACAATTCCAAATCTCCTACTGTCTTACTTAAACAGGGTGTCCCACAGGGCTCTGTTCTTGGCCCACTACTATTCATTCTGTACATTCAGCCGCTTGGCAACATCATCCGTAGACATGGTTTTAGTTATCATTGTTATGCTGATGATATTCAGTTATATACTGCTTGTCAACCAGATTCTGTTAATGTAAAATCCTCACTCTCCTCTTGTGTTAGCATGTTAAAACAATGGCTACACTCAAATTTTCTTAGCCTGAATCTGGGTAAAACCGACATTCTGATAACTGGTCCCGCATCTCTAATAAAAAACAACTCTGTGGACTTTAGTCTTGATCTGGATGCTACTACGATTTTCCCCTCAGCTACTGTTAGAAATTTAGGTATCATACTCGACCCCTCACTATCCTTTGATGCCCATATTCGCAGCCTCTCCAAAACATCTTTTTTTTATTTACAAAGCATTGTCAAACTGCGACCTTTCATCTGCAAAAATGATGCCGAAACATTAGTGCATGCTCTGATTACGTCCCGTCTCGACTACTGCAATTCACTCTTCTCTGGTCTATCAGCTCACTCAATCTCACGCTTACAGTACATACAAAACTCGGCTGCCAGAATGTTAACCTCCAATAAAAAATCTGCCCACATTACCCCTATATTATTTGATCTTCACTGGCTGCCAGTCTCATCTCGCATAAAATATAAAATCATACTGCTCACTTATAAGGCACTAAATGCTCTTTCCCCCACCTATCTTTCCGATCTTCTCTCATCCTATGTTCCTTCACGATCACTCTGGTCCTCAAATTCTGAACTTCTATGTGTTCCTAGATACTGTCTATCCTCTGCGGGTGGCAGATCCTTTTCTGTCATTGCTCCAATACTATGGAACTCCTTACCCATTGCACTCAGAACCATCACCACTTTGACTGAATTTAAATCAAGGCTTAAGACCCACCTTTTCAACCTTCACTATCAGTCAATGCATGTGTGTTAGGAGTCCTTCATTTTTCTGAAATGTGGTGTATGTTTCATGTACTATGTAGTGTTCTATCTCTTGTCCTGTATGTTTTTGTGTCTGTGCCGTCTCTGCTATTAACTCATGCAGCTGCATGTGATCCTTCGTCCTGGGCAAATGTCCGACGAATATGTTTATGTTTATGTATGTTCATTATATTTCATCTGTTACCTTGTAAAGCGTCCTTAAGCTTGGGAAAGGCGCTATATAAATTAAACTTATTATTATTATTATTATTATTATTATTAAGAGACTGGTCAGAGACTTCATCACTGCCTCACTACCAGACACACTGAACCCATTACAGTTTGCATATCGTCAGAACCGTTCACTGAGGACGCAATTTCACATCTCCTTCACACTACGATGAGCTACCTGGACCACAGAAATGGGAATTATACAAAGATGCTGTTTGTGGACTACAGTTCAGCATTTAACACCATAATTCCCTCCACACTCACCTCTAAGTTGGAGGTCCTGGGACTCAGCCTGCTGCTGTGTTAATGGATCTCTAACTTCCTGACAGACAGAACACAAGCCGTACGGGTGGGAAAACACACGTCATCTACCAACACCCTCAGCACTGGAGTTCCCCAGGGTTGTGTTCTGAGCCCCCTGCTGTACTCACTGTACACGTATGACTGTGTGGCCACTTCCAACTCCACCACCATAATCAAGTTTGCTGACGACACTGTTGTGGTGGGCCTGATCTCCAACAACGACGAGACGGCCTACCTACAGGAGGTTAAAAACCTGGAGAGATGGTGCCAGGAGAACAACCTTCCCCTGAACGTCAGCAAGACTAAGGAGTTGATCGTGGACTTCAGCACGAAGCAGGAGCGGTCATACCAACCGCTAAACATCAGCGGGACCCCAGTGGAGAGAGTGGACAGTTTCTGGTACCTTGGTGTTCACATCACACAGGACCTGTCTTGGTCCTGTCACATCAACACCCTGGTGAAGAAGGCCCGGCAGCGTCTGTACCATCTGAGACGCTTAA
This sequence comes from Silurus glanis, assembly GCA_014706435.1. Lineage (NCBI taxonomy): Eukaryota > Metazoa > Chordata > Actinopteri > Siluriformes > Siluridae > Silurus > Silurus glanis. Next base: position 1,363 of record JAAIIK010019211.1, on the reverse strand, counting down.
GGGGCTTTAAACTACCCTCTCAGGTGCTAAAGACTTTCTACACCTGCACCATTGAGAGCGTCCTGACGGGTAGCATCACTTCCTGGTTCGGGAACAGCACCATGCAGGACAGGCGAGCCCTCCAGAGGGTGGTGCGTTCAGCTGAACGTACCATCCACACCGAGCTCCCTAACCTGCAGGACATCTACAGCACGCGGTGCAGGACCAGAGCCAGGAAGATTATGGAGGACCTCAGCCATCCCAACAATGGACTCTTTTCTCTGTTGCGGTCCGGGAAACGCTTCCGCTCCCTGAAAGCGAACACAGAGAGAATGAGGAGGAGCTTCTTCCCGCAGGCCATTCGGAGTTTAAACCAGGAGACACCCAGGCTCTAAAAACTGGCCCACTCTCTCCATCATCACACTTCTTCTCGGTACATATCTCACCTTTCGCACCACAACACTTTAAACTCTGGACTCGCACAGCACAGTGCACTTTATATTTTATACCACACCATATCGCACACGGACACTTTACACCGCACCTTTCCGCACACGGACACTTTATGGACAATCTAAACCACCTTAAATTGTCTATTGTTTACTGTTTCACTGTTTACTGCCGTAAGCATTTCTTGTATATACATCCTTTTCTTTCATTCATATATATATATATATATATATATATATATATATATATATATATATATATATATATATATATATCTTTATATGTTCTTATATTTTATTTTATATAGTTTTTATACTTTATTTATCAGTCTTCTTTTTCTTTGTATTATTTTTCTCCCCATCCTATTCCCTCATGCCGGACCGTCGTAATAAGCATTTCACTGCATGTCGTACCCTGTATGTATGTGTATGTGACAAATAAAATTTGGTTTGATTTGATTTGAGATTATATCAGCCAAACAAAAGAAACTGAACAAACACTTTTATACTGAGCAGAAGATATAATAATGCAGAAGAGAGTCACTTTAATTTAACAGAAAGCAGCAGTTTAGTGATTATTGGAGCTCGAGAGACGGATCTGGGGTTTTATTACTGTGAAGGTCGAAACGACACAAAACACATTCTGGGAAAACTGAATTAAAATCTATAACGTCTTTTATTGGTCTAAACATGCAAACACATCAAGAGCTTGAGAAGAGACTGTAGCAAAATGGCACACTTAACTGAGTGCTTCCTTAGAAGCGTAGCCAGGAGTATGGACGCACAGGGAACAAGAGCGGTCTGAAGTCCAGGTGATCTATGGTCGTAACTAGTAGTTCAGACGACGAGTAAAGGGAAATAGGGACCTTATAAAGGGGACGGGTAAATGGAGGACAGGTGTAGGTGATTAGTAGGAGGAGGACAGGTGTAGGTGA
>JAAIIK010019202.1:137729-153628 GCA_014706435.1 Silurus glanis | reverse complement strand
GCACACAGCATTGTGGACGATCACACACACCCCTCACACACACTTTTTACACTCCTACCATCAGGAAAACGGTTCCGAAGCATTCGGGCCGCCACAACAAGACTATGCAACAGTTTCTTTCCACAAGCCATCAGGCTTCTTAATACACAGAAATGAAACGGAACTCTCACACACACACACACACGCACTCAAATGTGTGTAACGAACTGTAAAAAAATTTCCTGGACTTAACACTTAACACACACTCGTCACTCATCTCAATCCATTCCACCACCATTCATTTATTTATTATTTATTATTCTCAACTGTACCACACTCTCAACTGCTGTTTTTTGCACATTATTATACTGTTTACATGTTGTTTTTTGCACCTTCGACTGCTGCTGTATTTTTTGCACTACATTGTTCTGTTTATACTCACTTCTGGGATATAGTTTTTAGTTTGTATACTTTTTACAGTTTTCTTGTACAGTACTGTATATTCAAGTATACAGTAGGTTTACTGGTCGGCGCTATATAGGGTTTTGTGTCTTGTCTTGTGTCGTCTGTCTGCACTGTCTGTCTGCACTGTTTGCACTAGGTTGCACTCGATGCACTTTATGTAACTTGTGTTGTAGCTCTATGTTGTTTTGTTTGTTGTTGTTTAGTGTAGCACCAGGGTTCTGGAGAAACGTTGTCTCGTTTTTACTGTGTACTGTGTACCACTGTGTATAGTAGAAATGACAATAAAAGCCTCTTGACTTGACTTGACTTGATTTTGAGAGTCACTAACAACTGAAACCAAATTCCTTGCGTGTGTTTGTAATACACCAACAGATAGCAGCACAAGGCTGCATGCACAGTCACAGGGAGCGTCAACCTTCATATGTCAGTGTGCCAAAAGACATCGTCCTGTGTACATCAGGAGCTGTGCAACTATTGCTATTCTGTCCACATGCATTACCACGTCTGCGATTTCATCAAGGACAGCAAGTCAGAAAAAAGTGCAAACATGTAACGTAGTTTTCATTGCTAGAGACTCAAAGTTCATTGCTGGAGACTCAAAGCACTTTTGAACGTCGCTCTGGATAAGGGCTTCTGCTAAATGCCGCAAATGTAAATGTAAATGATGTAATTCTGTGTGAAAGTGGGCAAATCTGCCACATAGACATTTGACATGATTCTGCAAGTGTGAATCACAGAAGGTACTTGACAAGCTTCAAAAAGAAAACTTCCATGCTATGCTACACTGCAAAGTGTTGTCTCTTGCACATTCCAGGCCTTGACTCCATTTTATGTTCTTATTAGTGTACCAATGTTTCTGATTACTCTCCTTGTTTGTGTGTTTTTGCTTTTTGTTTAGCTTTCGCTACTTATGGTTTTCTGTGTATCGGACTTTTATGCCTGTTTCCTCGACTCTGGTTTTGGATCTGCTCCTGTGTTGTTGTAAATAAACCGTGTATAGATTCTACGTCCCTTGTCCTAGGAAATATGTTACAGAATACTCAAGTTTAAATTTTTTATCAACTACCATGGGGGAAATGCTCACTGCTTACCTCAAACAGCTTAAAGGCACACCAGATGTCAAACAACCATCTACTGCAAGCTTTGCGTGTGCTGACTACTGGCAGTCCCAAATCACCCGCAGTGGCCCTTCCAGATCATTTTGATGGTGCTGCTGATCACTGCCAGGGATTTCTTTGCCAATGTGATGTCTATTTCATGCATCAAGCAAAGCATTATGTGATGGATTCTACAAAGTGTTCACTACTGTTAACACTGCTCACTGGTAAGGCCTTAGATTGGGCCTCGGCCGTTTGGGGCTATAAAGAACAAATCAGAAGCTCATACACAAATTTCACTCAGATCCTTGAGATCTTTTAATATCTTGCAGGGGGGCTAGACGTGTCAAGACAGGTACTGCAGCTACACCAGGGGTTTGACTCAGCGGTATATGCCATGAAATTTCGGACCCTAGAGGTGCAGAGTGGCTGGAACAATACAGCTCTACGAGCCGCATTCAGGAGGGTCTGAGTCCTAGTCTGCAGGTAGAAATGGCCTGCATGGAAGAGAACAGCTCATTGTCACATCATGCTTGTCATCCACCTTCAAATCCTTAACAGGAACCAGCACCCAGCATGTCGCAGCCCACGTTTTCCCAGTGTTCCGCGAACCCCAAGCATCTTGTGTTGCCGATGTTCTGGAGCCGAAACAACTGGGGAAAAGGCAAATCCCTCCAGAGGAATGTCGGCAGCGACTTTGGGTCCGGCTATGCTTTTATTGTGGAAAAGCTGGCCATTATGCCCAGAGAAACACTAGACTAAGGTGAGCCTCAAAGCATGTTTGAACAGTGTGCAGTTACCAGGGAAATTGCACTGTCCTCGGGATCCAGGGTTTTCTTCGCTCTTGAAGTCTCTGGGTCTGCCATCAATGTTATCCACAAAGTGTTATCCACCTAAATGAGGAGTTTCACCTGAACCATACAGACCAACCAGCCCCCCCGACCTCAGGGCCAGCCCTGTAGAAGAACACCTGGAGGTGATCCTAAAAGTGGGGGTTCTGTCACAATCATCAGCCCATCACTCCACCAGAGGGAGTTGTCACCTGAATTCTGAACATCTCCAGGTCATGAGTCACTTCCTGTGATAAGCACTTATATTCCATGCCAATGCTATGCTACGTCCTAGATTGCAGTTTAAAATTTTTCTTTCCAGTGCCTCTCTACTTAATCAAGGGTTAGGGTTAGTAAGAATAGGTTAGGTTTGTGATTTGTTCATCCCAATGATTTGTTCATTGGGAGTGATGACGATGGACAGGATTAGAAATGAGTTTATTAGAGGGACTGCGCATGTAGAACGTTTTGGAGACAAGGTGATGGAGGTGAGATTGAGATGGTTTGGACATGTGCAGAGGAGGGACATGGGGTATATCGGTAGAAGAATGCTGAAGATGGAGCCACCAGGAAGGAGGAAAAGAAGAAGACCAAGGAGGAGGTTTAAAGATGTGGTGAGGGACGACATGCAGGTAGTTGGTTTGAAAGAGGCAGAGGCAGATGTGGCAGTGGTGGCTGTCTCATGGCTGGGTGGAGCAATCAGAACAATGGGCATTTCATTTTGCTGAATTAGTTGGCCAATAAAAGAAGCCCATAGGTACCTTGCTAAGGTGTGTTTTCCATGATCATTGGCGGCTGTGCGTCATTATACTGGCATGCCCCTTTACTGCTATGTTCCAAACACCGGCTTGGGGCAAATGACTATACTGTGGTTTGTTTCTTTTGTTTGGGTGACCGATTCTATTATAAGGGGGAAAAGTTCCTCTCTGCTTGGTGGTGGTTTCCTTCGGCGTGCCGTGTTCAACAGTTGGGGGGTGTTGTATCGTGTGAGTGCATGTGTGCTTGCTGTGGATTCAGAGACCAATAGAGTGAGGTGCCCAGTCCAGGAGTTCCAGAGTATTAGTATATTGAATCAATTTGCTTTAATGTAATTTGAATGTGTTTTCATTTAACCTCTGTCTCCTGTCCTGAATCTAGCTGTAGTTGAACTTGAATATTATTTCTCTGTTAAAGGCGATTCCCCAGTAGATTAGCCCATTGCTTTTTTTTCTTAATTGATATCTACCACTCTCTATCCCAATTATTTTTTAAGAAGACTTACCACCCCACCTCCATTACCTACCTTTCTATGTCTACGTATTGGTGTGTGCATCTATCTATCTATCTATCTATCTATCTATCTATCTATCTATCTATCTATCTATCTATCCATCTATCCATCTATCTATCTAGATAGATAGATGGATAGATAGATAGAGAGATAGTGAGATAGATAGATGTAGAGATAGATATCAAGAGTCAAGAGAGTCCAGAAGCTTTTATTGTCATTTCAACCATATATACTGTACCTGACCCAGTACAGAGTGAAATGAGGCAACGTTCATTGTGTGTTGCCCTCCAACACACAAAGGAGGAAATGTCCTGGACCTGGTTTCACCCACCTTACCCCAGCTACAGACATGACTGCCAATCAAATTCAAATTTCTGATCATCTCCTGGTTTCCTTTACAATCTCTCTTCCTATTCTACCGAAAAACAATTTACATGTCTCTCTTATCCGTCCTAACCTTCACTCCTTCGCTCCCTCCTCTGTCTCCTTTACTCTTTCATCTATTCCTGACCCTGACTCCTTTTCCTCTCTACCCTTGGACTTTACCACTGACTCTTTCCTCTCATCTCTTTCCTCAACCATGGACCTCCTCTGCCCCTTGACTACAAAACCCAAGAAGATGTCTTGTCCCACACCCTGGCGGTCAGAAGTTTTGCGCAGCAATTGGCGAGAACTCAGATCTGCAGAGCGGAAGTGGAAAAAATCACAACTCGATGTAGACCTCGCATCTTACTGTGCACTCCTGCCCATATTTTCTTCGGATGTGATTTCTGCTAAAACTGCCTTCTTTAAGTAAAATCTCAAGGCCTCTGCACAAGATCCTCATAAGCTCCACAACATCTTCTCTTCACTACTCAACCCCCCTGCCACACCTGCTCCATCCTCCCTGACTGTGCTGATGACACTCATCTTTTCTTTCCCTCCATCAGATACCACAGCTTCCGCTCGGATCTTAGCATGCTTGACAGACATATCTTCATGGATTAGTGCTCATCAATTAAAACTCAACCCCAGCAAAACAGAACTGCTGGTCATCCCATGTGATTCATCTCCAGGTCAAGATCTCCAAATAACACTTCATGACTCTCCGCTCTCCCCTTCAGCCACTGCTCGTAACCTTGGGGTAACTATGGACAATCAACTGTCCTTCTTCCCACATGTCGCTAATGTTGCTTGTTCTTGTCGATTTCTTCTCTATAACATCCGAAGGATTTGATCATTTCTCTCCACACAGGCTGCCCAGGTGCTTGTTCAGTCTTTTGTCATTTCAAGACTGGACTACAGCAGCTCTCTGCTAGCAGGTCTTCCCCTGAACGCTATTCGTCCACTGCAAATGATCCAAAACGCAGCTGCATGTGTTCAATCTGCCTAAGTTCTCCCACACCACCCCACTACTGCTCCTTCACTGGTTTCCAGTAGCTGCATGTATCAGATTCAAAACACTGATGCTTGCCTACAAGGACAAAAATGGACCAGCACCATCTTACCTCAGTGACCTCATCACATCTCGCACTGCACCACGCTGTCAGAGATCCTCCAGCACTGCTCCACTGGTACCACCTTCTCTCAGAATGAGAGGTAAGTATACTTCAAGGCTCTTCTCTGTTCTGGCACCGAGGTGGTGGAATGAACTTCCCCTAGATGTCCGAACAGCAGAGTCCCTGACTATCTTTAAGCGACGACTGAAGACCTTCATCTTCATGAAACACTTAAATTAGCACTTTCCAAGTTTGTTTTGTAGAATTCTAGTTACAGTCTGATTTATAATAAGTTTGCAATCCAGTGTACCAGTGTAGATTTATTTATTCATTGCTAGAGACTCAAAGCACTTTTGTACTTCGCTCTGGACACGGGCGTCTGCTAAATGCTGTAAATGTACATGTATAATGTACGTGCAGTGTGTGTGTGTGTGCAAGTCAGAACTGGATACAGGAGAAAATGTAAACATAGAGGTTTCTGCAAAACAGCAATAGCAGCAGTCAAATGGATTTACAGAAACAGCATGTAAACAGTTGTGTATTAATAAATAATAGGATATGGGTGATACTGAAGTCATGGATGTGTGAAATGAGTGTGTGTTTGAGTTCAGTTTGTAGCAGTTCAGTACACACAGTTGAGTTTGTGTGTGTGTGTGTGTGTGTGTGTGTGTGTTTGTGTGTGTGTGTGTGTGTGTGTGTGTGTGAGTTTCAGTTCAGTTTCTATGTGTTGAGGAGTCTGATGGCTTTTGCATAGTCTGGTTCTGCTGTTGGCTTTGTGGATGTATGAGGGGTACTTGCTCTCTGCCTATTTGCCCTGTAGGTTTACAAAAATCTCCTTTTGAGTGACACTTTATATTTTTATATATAACTTTCAAGTATATTTTGACCCTTTCTGTTCTACTTCCTGTTTGTGCTGAACAGTTCACCACTTCTGCCATGAGTGACATATTTTCTTTGACAGTTAGTGAACCATCATTTCTTTTGTAGTCTTTTGAGTTTATTTTCCACTTGTCTTTGGTCCTTGTTTATCTCTTCTACTTGTACCGACATTGTTGGTTTTACTTTTGTATGACTTCAGCATGACACTCCTTCCTGTATTATAATATTTCTTACTTTCACATCATTTTAATAGGCTATGCAGCCACTATACCCAGCATCATGTTCACTTTTACAGTTAGAACACTTTAGCTTTGCTTAATGCTCACATTGTCTATAATTCATGATTGACCCCACACCTAGCACATTGCTGTTTACCCTTAAACACTGCAGCTACATGTCCATATTTTTGCCCTCTGAAACATCTAATGCTGGAGTTATGTAAACTACGTGACTCATTTATGAAACATTAACCGTTTAAGCATAATGTCCTCATCAAAATCTAAGATGATAGACTGTCCATCTTCTCACTGTTTCTGACATATTGCTTTTTGATTCAATTATCTTTTTCTACTATCACAGAGTTCCTGATTTTATCCAGTTCTGCAAATTTTGGGACTCTGGTGATTACTCACAATTAACCACAAATGACTGTAATAGACTGAAGAAGATCATCACTCATAATCACACACTCCAGTGCTCATGTTAGTTCTCACTCTCCAGTGTTCTGTAGTGTTTAAAGACTATAATCACACTCTTGATGTCACCCAAATGAGGATGAGGTTCTGCTTTTGAGTCTGGTTCCTCTCAAGGTTTCTTCCTCATAACATCTAAGGGAGTTTTTTCCAGACACGTCAAGTCAAGTCAAGTTTATTTGTATAGCGCTTTTCACAACAGACATTGTCTCAAAGCAGCTTTACAGAAATCAACAGTCAAGGTGAATGGTGTGCATTTGTCCCTGATGAGCAGCCGTGGCGACAGTGGCAATGAAAAACTCCCTTAGAGTTTGATCATAAATCTTTAAACACTACAGAACACTGGAGAGTGAGAACTAACATGAGTACTGGAGTGTGTGATTGTGAGTGATGTTCTTTCTACAGTCTTATACAGTCATTATGGTTATAAAACTAGGAGCTACTGAGCAACTCATAAAATAGCTCAACATCTGAGATCATCACAGATCCAACACCAGCTTCTCCATGCCAGAGCCTTTAAACATTCAAAGAGGTCCAGTGTCTAAACTCCACATGTAGTGGGATCCAATTGGCGCTGGTACGTTTCAAGGTGGTACGGGATGTTTGCGAGTTCCGCATCTATTTCTTTAAAGGTCCACAATCTTCACGAGGTGGGACGGGACTGGAGCTGGCCAAACCTCAGGATGCCTCAGGATGGGGAGAGAAAGAGAAGCAGTGGAGAGGAATTAGCGTAGCTGCTGTTCATGATATTAACAGCACAAGTTGATAATGTGCATGTGATCAGATGTTCTGGAGCACAAGGTTATGATGTGATGTGTGTTATGTGTAGGCTTTGCTAAAAAGATACGTTTTTAATCTGCACTTAAACTGGGAGAGTGTGTCTGAACCCCGAACACTGTCAGGAAGACTATTCCAGAGTTTAGGAGCTAAATGTGAGAATGTTCTACCACCTTTAGTGGACTTTGCTATTCTAGGAATTACTAGAAGCCCAGAGTTTTGAGATCTCAGGGAGCGTGACGGATTGTAGCGTGTTAAAAAACTGGAGAGATACATGGAGATAAACCATTTAGTGTTTTATAAGTAAGAATTAGTAGTTTGTAATCGATTGGAAACTTAACAGGAAGCCAGTGTAGGGACGATAAGATTGGGGTTATATGGTGATATTTTCTCGACCTTGTAAGAACTCTTGCTGCCGCATTCTGAACTAACTGAAGCTTGTTTATTAATGATGCAGGACATCCACCTAGTAATGCATTACAGTAGTCTATTCTGGAGGTCATGAACGCATGGACGAGCTTCTCTGCATCGGATATAGACAACATGTTTCTTAGCTTAGAAATATTTCTAAGGTGAAAGAAGGCTGTTTTTGTAACTTGGTTGATATGATTTTTAAAAGATAAGTTGCTCTAAAATAACTCCCAGGTCTTTCACTGTTGAACTAGTAGTTTCAGAACATCCGTCTAAATGCAGGCTGAGATGCTGGAGCTTCTGATGAGCAAAATCTCCGTCTTATCAGAATTTAATAATAGAAAGTTATGGGTCATCCAGTCTTTTAATTCGTCAACACACTCAGTTATGCGAGCTAATTGAGCTGTATCGCCTGGTTTAGATGAGATATATAGCTGGGTATCATCAGCATAACAATGGAAGCTAATCCCATGCCTTCTAATAATATTTCCTAAGGGAAGCATGTATATTGTGAAAAGCAGGGGTCCTAGAACTGACCCTTGTGGCACGCCATAATCTACTAGCATTAACCTGGATAGCTCTCCATTTAAGTCTACAAAATGGTTACGATTGGACAGGTAGGATTTAAACCAGCTTAATGCCTGTCCCTGAATGCCGATGTAATTCTGTAAGCGATCTAGGAGGAGATCATGATATATAGTGTTGAACGCAGCACTAAGATCTAGTAAAACTAACAGCGAGATGTAGCCTTGGTCTGAAGCTAAAAACAGGTCATTAGTGATTTTAACTAGGGCAGTTTCTGTGCTATGATGGAGCCTAAAACCTGACTGAAACTCTTCAAAGATATTGTTCTCTTGTAAGTGGGAACAGAACTGGGCAGCGACAATCTTTTCTAAAATCTTAGACATAAATGGGAGATTTGAAATGGGTCTGTAATTTGATAGCGTGTTTGGATCCAGATTAGGTTTTTTAATGAGGGGCTTAATAACTGCTAGCTTGAGGGATTTAGGGACGTGACCTAAAGATAGTGAGGAGTTAATAATATTGAGAAGAGGCTCACCAGCTGTATATAACACTTCCTTTAGTAGTTTAGTAGGAATTGGATCTAACTGATATGTTGTTGATTTAGCTTTGATAATAGCATCATACAGCTCTTCCTGTCCTGTACATGTAAAACAGTGTAGTTGTGGGGTTGTAGGTAAGACTGTGTCAGGAGATGCTGTCAGAGGTTGAACTGCCACAATTGTTTTTCTAATGTTATCTATTTTTTCAGTGAAGAAATTCATAAAGTCCTCACTACTAAACTGTGATGGAACACATTTCAGATCCCTGATTTGTAGTTAGTTTAGCTACTGTACTGAAAAGGAACCTGGGATTGTTTTTTTGTTTTCTATGAGTTTGCTCAGGTGTTCAGCTCTAGCAGCTTTTAGCGCCTGTCTGTAGCTGAGCATACTGTCTTTATACGCAATTCTAAATACCTCCAATTTAGTTGGTCTGGTGACGTTTTGTTTAACCCCAAAAGAGTTTAATAAGTAACAAATAATATTAATAATATGATTAATAATATATTAATAATAATAATAACAAATGATAATCCTAGAGCATTGTTTACATCATCTACATGAATTTTAAAATCTCCTACAAGCAGCACTTTATCAAAATTGATCAAGAGGTCTGAGAGAAAACAAGCAAACTCTTGAAGAAAATCAGCGTAGGGCCCTGGGGGTCTGTACACGGTGACCAGAGCGAGTTTTGTATGTATGTCTGAAAGTACAACTTTAAGAACGAGCACTTCAAATGATTTAAAACTGAATCCTAATCTCTGACTAACATTAAGAGAGTAAAATGCTTATAAACATATCCTGACGGTGTAGACTCGTTTAGACCCATATAATCACCTGGTTTAATCCAGGTCTCAGTGAGACAGAGTGCTGAGAGATTATTATCTGTGATCATCTCATTTACAATCAGTGCTTTGGGTGCAAGTGATCTAATGTTTAAAAGACCAAACTTTAGAACTTTGTTGTGTTTGTTTATCTGGCATTTTTCAGTTTTAACTGTAATAAGATTATTTCTGGATCTTGTGTATTTAATTCTTGGTTTTGCTACACGAGGAATAGATACGGTTTCTATAAACTGGACTGTGTGTGTACTTGTAACTATTTGGTCTGTTGTATGCGTGTTCTCATAGTTGAAGATTTCCTGATGTCTTACCAGTCAGATGGTGTGAAGTATCCTAGAGATGTTATCTGATAGCACTGCTGCTCCAACTCTGCTGGGGTGCAGGCCATCAGGGCGGAAGAACCTAGGACGCTCCCAGAAACAGTTCCAGTTATTAACAAAGAGAAGTTTGTGCTCTCGACACCATGACTGTAACCATTCATTTAGTGCATAGCTGTTCATCAGGGATAAACACACATCATTCACCTTCACGCTTAAAATTCTGTAAAGCTGCTTTGAGACAATGTCTGTTGTGAAAAGCGCAATAGAAAAATACTTGACTTGACTTGACTCTTCTGTAAAGGTCTTTCTAGTGGAACAATTTTATTTAATGTTTGTCCTGCCATGGATTTTAATCCCAATGCTATTTTCTGTTGCTTATGGTCTTTGCACATATTTAATGAAGAGTCTGGGCACTCTCAGTTTCTCTTATTGTTTATTTGAGGTCTTTAGTTAGTTTAACTGGGATTATTGCAGCGACTTATTGTGAAATCTTTAATAGTACCTTCAACACTTTTTTATACACACATGACATGAATTACAGATACACACTGTACACTTCTTTACACCCTTCAGAAATGTTGCTCCACTGAAACACAATAAAGGTTTTAGTGTATTAGAAAATGAGAAAATCTGTGAGAAACTGATCCTAAATATACTTTTATTTAGTGTCCTATAAAACAACACTGAAAAAGAGTGAATGAATTTTCAATTGTTATAAAGATTATTGCTGAAATCTGTAATAGAGAAACAGACCTCATTTATCACATTATAATGTTATATTGCACAGCCCTATTTTACAGACTAATAGAAAGAAAAAGTACAAAGGTCATTTTCACCATTTTTTGTTCTATTATTATTAAAATATAATCATTTGTAATAAAATACTCATGCTTTTCCATTAAGACAAAGTCCATTCTAAACCTGTCCTGAGATGATTTATCTGATTAGCATGGTTGTAAACATTGGTTATATGAGGGGATTTGTGGGCTGTATGTCACCTTTCATCAGTGCCAGGGTCAGAACTCGAACCAGGTTTGAAAGTGCCGAAGAAGATGGTGTGAGGTCAAGTGCAGAGAAGGGGGGGGGGAATCTGGTAGAGAAAAGGTAGACATCTTTAATTTTGACTCTGATGTTCTGGAGCTGATGAGCGCTCCTCTGGCCCACCAGATACTGTTCTGTCTGCTCATGCTCTGAGAGGACTGGCAAGCCTACTTTCTGCAGAGCTTTAAGATTGGTTTTATGGATTTTTAAGTGAAGGTGATGAAGGAAATGACCAGATAATGTTATTGAACAGATAAAGTTAATGAACAGATATTTTGACCATCAGCAATATTCATGAGAAAGAATTATCATCAGTTCCTCAGTTAGGAATCTGGGTGACTGCGTAAGGAAGGCAGAGGAAGTAGAAAAAAAAGAGGGAAATGAAAGTGATTGTAGATAGATCTGCAGTTAAAGTGAAAATCTGAAGCAGACGTTAGGGTGAGGGACAGGACAGAACGTTTTAAGAAAAGAAAACTTGGTGGGATTTTGCAAAACTTTACATGAGCTGGAGTGAAAATAATGTGAACATGACACAAAGTCTGGGATAATGGCAACATGCAGGAAACAGAAGTTATCCAAAATCTCAGAGAAAAGAAATCATGATGTTGGAGACTGATGATGTGGGTTACAGTAATCTCACCCTGTTACTTCCACATGCAGTTTCACTTTGACTCTTAGAACAAATAACAGTACACACGTCAGCAGCAAGAAAAGCACAATTAGCTTCAGACGTTCCCAGTGTACATCATACCTATGTAGCAATAATCTATGAGGTTTGTTCCCCTGGGCCAGTTTGCAGAAATATCCTTGGACAACTTTGACCTGGTTCTGTTCATGGATGGGGCCGATTACAAAGATCCAGAAACAGGTCGCGATTGTGTTGGGTTTGCAGTAGTAAATAAACATGACAATTTGAAAGCAGAATCTTTGCCACATCATTTTCCCGCTCATGCAGCAGAACTAGTAGCTTTAACTGAAGTAACTAAATGAGCAAAGAAATCCAGTGGTGACTGAAACACTCAGGTAGCATGAATTTAATAGAAGAGCCTTAACATGTCACATATACATTACAGCACCGTGAAATTCTTTCTTTGCATATACCAGCTTGCTTGGAAGCTGGGGTCAGACATGATACAGTGCCCTGGTGCACAGAGGGTTAAGGGCCTTGCTCAAGGGCCCAAAAGTGGCAGCTTGGTGATACCAGGGCTTGAACCCCTGACCTTCTAATCATTAACCCAGCACTTTAACCACTGAGCTCCCACTCCCATGAGTAGGAAACCATGAGAGGAACCAGACTCAAAGGGAACATCATCTTCATCACCAAATGTACATTTATTACAATTCTATGAGTGTTGAGGTTCTAAACTCTTTAGTGATGGACGCTTACATGCAGAACTGTCCATGCAAACTCTGGTCCTGAGCACACTGACTGTTGATATTAATTGTAGTTCAAATCCTTTTTGCTCAGGAACTTTATGGATTTTGATGCTGTAGATGTGGAACCATCTCCAGCTGTAGAGGCTGTCTCCAACTGGAAGAGTAGAACATCCAAAAGAAGGACATCCAGATAAATCATGCAAATCTGAAGAGAAGAAAGGGACAGGAACACTGATTACTGTTACCCCAGGAACATGTTTAATGCGATAAAGAGTGAGAGAGAGAGTGTGTGTGAGAGAGAGAGAGAGAGAGAGAGAGAGAGTGTGTGAGAGAGAGAGAGAGAGTGTGTGTGAGAGAGAGAGAAAATATCGCATTGCAATATAAGCATTGGCATTGTTTCATAAATGTTTAAAGATTGAAAATAAACGTAAAAGCACCACACTAACATGCACACCATCAATAGTCAGTGATGAACTTTAGCATGATAAAATGTAAAATCTCTAAAACTCCAGACTGTTTGCTGATTACTACGAATCTGTCTTGTTACATTTGTAGGGCTGAAAGTTATTGACATTCCATTTGAGTAAAGTTAACTGTGTTGTTCATTTATTATTTTGGTGACACTATTACAGTTTACACATGCAGTCACTGCTTATTAATAGACTATTGTTCACAAGTGTTACTGTACTGGTCATTCACAGATCCATACATGTTAAGTGTTTAAAATGGGTTTCATGAAGTTATCTTGGGAATTAGAGAATAAATCCATTATTAAGTGAAATGGTTATATGATTTAAATATAACTAAGATTATGTAAATTAGCTGATTTGAATATTTAAATTTGTGAAAGATTCTGTCAAGTTTCATGAACTTAAAAAGGTTCAAGTTAGTTGTACAGGTCATGAATCATTTTCAATGGTTTTTGGACAATAAGAAAAAATAAATTAAAGAACTAGCATTTTTTAAAAGAAAGCCAACTTATTACATTTTACAATGCACTCGGTGTTAAATATCTGGTAGATGTACTTTCCAGAAGGTGCACAACCCCCCTGACCTGTAGTGCTAAACCAAGGTCAGGAGCATGATGAAGGACCTCAGTCATCCCAACAATGGACTGTTCTCTTATTTGTAGTCTGGGAAATGCTTCCATTTGCAGAACACCAAAACAGAGAGGATGAAAATGAGCTTCTTCTTGCAGGGAATTTGGGGCCCTCAACCATGAGAACACCAAGATCTTGGATTTGTCTGCAAATCCTCAGAACCACACAGAGATCATGTGATGTGACATGTAAAGGGTGAAGTGGCTGATGGGAAACGTAGTCTCTGTTCACTCTGAGCTCCAAAGTGTCATTTAGCTGAGATTCCCAGCACAGTGAGAATTATTACACTACAGAAAAACATTTTTCATGAGAAAATTCAGAGCAAAACACGTTCTTTTTTTTTACTTTTAATTTGATAAAATATCCATAAAACATTAACAAAAAGCACATATAAAATATATTGAATTTGAATAACGAGTGAAATGTGTACACACACACACACACACACACACACACACACACAAATGGTACAAATAAAAACAATACATTCATCATTCAACTCTGTAAAGGTTCTACTTTAATATGTATACATTCATAACAAAATGCTGTGCAGACAGGGGGCGCTCTCTGCTGTCTCACTCATCTCTCTTCACAGACACATCAATAAAACTGATGTGTCTGTGAATCTCAGTGAATATTTGCGTCACATGATAATATATGATACAGATAAATATATGTGTAAAAATCTTGAAATGTTTACTGATTGTGTTTTTTTGAACATTTATTAAACATTCTCTGATTCTGTAATCCGTATGAAAGTTAGAAGAGGTACAGTTTCTCTGGTATCAGCTCATTATCACTCATGTGATCGCGCCTCACACTGAGCACTGTGCTGTTCATATGGAAATGACCTGAGGTGAAGCAGGTTATCATGTACACACCCCTGAAAAATGACACAAAACGTCAAGTTTGATCATAGAATGGACTTTAGCTTGTGTTTGAATGATGGCAGCTACACAGGAGAAGAAGCACTTCAGGTGGATCTGAAGGATGATGGAGAGTGAAGATAAGTTTCCCTTCTCCTCATAGGAAGAGCGTGACTCCTCCAGCAGAGGATCTCCTTCCTGACCAGTAAGACTTTTCATCTTCTCTTCATGATTGTAAATGTTGCTCAGCTCTACACAAAAATCTACATATTTAAAACTGCAGAGTAAAAACTGGGTGAAATATGAAAGATCTCCTTACAGGCCACTTTTAGTTGTGAATGTTGTACAGAGTGTGTTTATAAACGATGCTAAAAAGAAACTAATATAATATAATACTGTATCTCTTATAAAAACTCATCATGGGTTTAAAATGATCATTTATTTGACATGTATCTGTAAATGTCACTGATAAGTGACCCATCGACAGACACACAGCGGGGAACATCCTGTAAGTATTCAACAGTAATTATATTTCTAAATGTTCTACTGACAATCATTTTACCAGATGTTTTTAAGAACTCATGCAGTCCACAGATGCAGATAAATCAAACCAAACATGTCTATTACACAGAACTTCATGTATGGACATGTACGCTTTGATTGAATCTGTGGACTGCATGGGATCTGATCAACATCTGGATTTCACTTTTCGTTTAGGACTGTGGCTGTTATTCAGCATGATAGTTGAATATATTCTAAATAAATTACAAATACAAATAACAAATACAAATAACAAATAAAAAATGTATACACATTCTTTCTCGTAGCAAGTCATAATGCAGGTCTTTGTCTTCTGAGGTGTGAATCTCACATGATCATTCACTGCTCCTCGTATACAGACCTTCTAAACATAAAGTGTCTTAAACATTTAAATCAATAGATTGTTTTCTGTGAATGAGTGAACAGGATGATGTTTATATCATATGAAGGAAAAACACTACTGCACCAGTTCTCAAAAGTCTTGTGAACAAAACTTTAACCATTTATATGTTTATAAACACCTGAAAAAGCACAAACGTCCAGGCGTGTAAAAACTTCTCCAAGCACCAAAACACCCTCAGACCCCAGAGGGTTAAATTATTCACACTGATCACTCCCAGCTCATACTGTTCAAGGTTTATCAAGGTCTCTTCCTCACACTAGTCGATGCTGTGGTATATTTCAGATGATGATTTGTTCTTCTCCTGCTCACCTTTCACCTCTTTTAACTTCTCAGAAGTTCTAAATATAAATCTGCTGATGCCTGTGAGAGAATACAGACGTCCACAGTCAGTAAGATTGTACATTATTAGACACCAAACAGATTTTGTGTGTGTGTGTGTGTGTGTGTGTGTGTGTGTGTGTGTGTGTGTGT
>JAAIIK010019202.1:98588-110350 GCA_014706435.1 Silurus glanis | reverse complement strand
TGTGTGTGTGTGTGTGTGTGTGTGTGTGTGTGTGTGTGTGTGTGTGTATTGTTGAGATTGAAATGGCTGCACATCAAAATGAATGGTCATGACTGTAAAACAATACTTGTCTGCTACCTGGTCATCAATATGAACACCAAATCAATATCAATATCTGAACATGTAGAACAAAAGCCTTTAATGGTCAGCAGTTCATTTATATTGTGACGTCGGCCTCACGTCATGCCCACAACAACAGGCAAGCACTCTGAACACTCAGGCAGGTGGGTGCTGAATGGACAGCGCCATTTAGCGACAAACCGGAAAAGGTAGGTATAGTTTGTGAATGGAAACTTATCAATCATTGGATGAGACACATGTCATTCACCTGTATATCTTGACTGACAGGTATCTTGTCCAATGATCTGTAAGTTTCCATTCAGGGTCTGACTTGTCGTTGTGTTTTTGGATTTGTTAATTTGTTTTTCGTATTTGTTAATTTGTTTTCGGATTTGTTAATGTGTTTTGCACTTCTCGGCCACCGTACGTTTTATAACGTATTATCTTTTTGCAATATCAACTTTGAATAATGGATCAAAGTGTCTTCTTTTTAAAGATATCTAAATCGTGTATGGAGCACATTTCTATCAGTAACTGTTAACATTTAAAGTTAGGTAGAGCATTTCAGCTGTGAGTCCCAAAATCTGTGCCAAAGGCTAACAGGGTCAACACCCGCAGTAACACTGAACCAAAAACACACCGCTGCCACTAATGTGACCGAGCATTCGAGCAGAGTTCACCTAAACACTTATAAGGAAGAAAACAGTAAACGAGGGCGCCCAAACTGTCCCCAGCTTTATTCCACACTTCTCTCACATGGTATATATCTTGCCTATAAATAGCAAGCCCCGTACACACACATACAACGAGCACCAGTTGATCCAGAATTAGTACAGCATAACATCATTCAATAAAGTCTGTTACAATAATAATAATAATAATAATAATAATAATAAAATTAGTTCATTCATGAATTAAACCGTAGTTTTATTAGAACAGAACGACGCACATGTCAACACTCAAAACAATAAACACAGATGTGTGGCCTGTGTGACTCTAATGTTTATCTTCATTTATTAAGTGAAATAATCACATCCGTGTGTGTGTGTGTGTGTGTGTGTGTGTGTGTGTGTGTGTGTGTGTGTGTGTGTTTAGTAAATAGTAATAAAGCAGAAAGCTGTATTTGTGTATAATGAATTACAGAACTGTTTCCTGTGGGGTTTTGTACAGAAACTCTTCATGGTGAGGAGATGAAAAGTGCAGCTCGGGATGAAGAGATAAAGTGATGTGAGTTACAGGTGAAAGTGTAAAGTGTGTAGAAGATGTGTGTGTGTTATAATGTGGATCATAAACTCACCAAAATGTGAAGATTAGAAACTCTGGTTGATCTCCATTCTGTGCTTTTACACATCCACCATCCACTGCTACTTTCACTTTAGAGCGCATGCGCACTTCACACACACACACACACACACACACACACACACACACACACACACACATATTCCCTTTAATGGTCTGGATCTCTTGGGTTTTATCTCCATCATTTTCACCAATTACTTTCCTGCTGGTCTATTTACAACATTGTGTGCAGGAGAGAGATGTAGGAGTTTAGGATTTTCTTCTGCAGGTGGAAAACTACACAACAAAACTATATATTTTCACACATGATACCATTTATTGTATTTATTGGTAGAATTTCTTTACAAATAATAATAGTAAAAGATTAAAGGTGGATACTAGCAGACAACCACCCTGACAGATAAACTACTATATAAATGAATAGATAAAATACAGAACAGGAAAAATAATAGTCTGTTGCAGATTCAGGGCACAGAAATCCTCATTTTCTTTCTTTAATAGAATAATTTCTTGCAATAGCTGCGTTTCTCAGCTCGACTCTTCAGCTTGATTGTCCATGACAGCATTCTTTCTGTGAATAACCTAAAGATAGAAATACAATATTGATATCTTAGTGTCATTACTATTTTTTTATTTAAAAGATAATGATCTTCTTCTTCTTCTTTCGGCTGCTCCCATTAGGGCTCGCCACAGCGGATCATCCGTCTCCATACCACCCTGTCCTCTACATATGCCTCTTTCACACCTTCACGATCATCACCCTATCAGAAACTCTCTTCACCTCCACTACACTCTTACTGTACTCTTCCTTCAGAATCCCCCCTACACCATTTCTCTTTCCATCCACACCATGATAGAACAGTTTAAACACCTCCAATGTTCCTGCTCTTACTCCCTTTCCACTTGGTCTCCTGAACACACAACATCTCTACCTTTCTCCTCTCCATCATATCAGCTACCTCTCTCCCTATTTAAAAGATAATGATAATAATCATAAAAGTTGGCAATATAGCTACTTTTATTTATATATATATATATATATATATATATATATGTATATTCTTGCTTAAATATCTGCTATTCACAGCTGCTCATCAGGGATAAATGCACACCATTCACCTTCACTGTTGATTTCTGTAAAACTGCTTTGAGACAATGTCTGTTGTGAAAAGCGCTATAGAAATAAACTTGACTTGACTTTTTTTTATATTAGTAGTTATGTTAAAATATAATAATAATAATAGTTAATGCCCTGTATCTATTACCTAAAGCAAGACTTACCGTAACTTAATGAATTAGCAGTAGCTGCAGGTCAGCGAGGAAATGTCCAGTAGCTAATTAAACTAATATACAGTCTTCACGCTAAACCATATAATAGCTGCTACATCTCCATTGTTGTGCAATGAGACGCTTCCTAGAAAAAATGCAGTTACGTCAAATCCGGTGTTGTGAAATTATGAGATAATAAGTCATAATTATGTGATCCTTTCTGCGATTTTTTTGTTCTCTTTGTGAAAGCAATGCGTATCCGTGTGCCACAAAGAGATTTTAATGTTCCTACTCGGGTAAATTTTTATGGTGTCATTGACAGTCATTTTCATATCTTCTTCTTCTTCTTCTTCTTCTTCTTCTTCTTTCGGCTGCTCCCATTAGGGGGCGCCACAGCGGATCATCCGTCTCCATACCCCCCTGTCCTCTACATCTGCCTCTTTCAGACCAACTACCTGCATGTCTTCCCTCACCACATCCATGAACCTCCTCCTTGTTCTTCCTCTTTTCCTCCTACCTGGTGGCTCCATCCTCAGCATTCTTTTACCAATATAATTCATGTCCCTCCTCTGCACATGTCCAAACCATCTCAATCTCACCTCCCTCACCTTGTCTCCAAAACGTCCAACATGCGCCGTCCCTCTAATAAACTCATTTCTAATCCTGTCCATCCTCATCACTCCCAATGAAAACCTTAACATCTTCAGCTCTGCTACCTCCAGCTCCACCTCCTGTCTTTTACTCAATACCACTGTCTCTAATCCATACAACATCTCAGGTCTCACCACAGTCCTATAAACTTTTCCTTTCATTCTTGCAGATACCCTACTATCACAAATCACTCCTGCTATCACTCTTCTCCACCCACTCCACCCTGCCTGCACTCTTTTCTTTACTTCTCTAACACACTCTCCATTACTTTGCACTGTTGACCCCAGGTACCTGAACTCCTCCACCTTCTCCACCTATTCTCCCTGCAACTGCACCCCTCCACTGCCCTCCCTCTCATTCACACACATGTACTCTGTCTTACTCCTACTGACTTTCATTCCCCTTCTCTCCAGCATGTACCTCCACCTCTCCAGGATCTTCTCCACCTGCTCACTACTCTTACCACAAATCACAATATCATCCGCAAACATCATAGTCCAGGGAGACTCCTGTCTGACCTCGTCCTTCAACCTGTCCATCACCACTGCAAACAGGAAAGGGCTCAGAGCCGATCCTTGATGCAATCCAACCTTCACCCTGAACCAGTCTGTCGTATCTACTGCACACTTCACTGCCGTCACACTGTCCTCATACATGTCCTGCACCACCCTCACATACTTCTCTGACACACCTGACTTCCTCATACAATACCACAACTCCTCTCTCCACCCTGTCGTACGCTTTCTCTAAATCCACAAATACACAATGCAGCTCCTTCTGACCTTCTCTATACTTCTCCATCAACATTCTCAAAGCAAATAAGGCATCTGCACTGAAAAAAATTATATGTTGGCCTTACTTAACTTTCTTATGTCAACAGGTTCCACGTAACTCAGTTAGGTTGCATTTAATTAACAATATTATTTTCAGTAAACTTAAGTTAATTACATAAAGTTAATGTAATGTTGTTTAGTTAAATCAACTTAACATTCTTAATTTAGTTTTAATATATTAAGTTAATTTAGTTTAATTATTCTGAAATTTATATTGTTGCCTTCAACCAAAACAAAAAATCCGGTTTTATTGATTAGTTTATTCAATGAATCTACAGGTATTTAAATTTTTTTTCAAAAAGAATGTGTACAGTACAAAATATAAAAATATTTATTTTCCAAAACTCTAATTTATTTTTACTTATTTCAATAATACTAATAAAACTATAAGCATTTACAAAATAATAATAAAAAACAAATAATAATACAAAAGCCTTATTTTCATATATTTCCTTTTTCTTTGAAACTGACAAAAAGCTAACAATGCATCAGTTATTCAATGCAATACCAACATGAAGGAATGAACATGATCAGTACTGAAACAAATGTACTGCTACAGCAAACAGCACAACTTTATGGAGAAAACATACAGTATGTCCTGCCTTATGAAAAGAGTTTATTTTTCAGGACCTGGACCTTGTTTGAATGCTTGTTTGCATTTAGTTCCATAAATAACTTTTGAAATACTTCAAAAGTGTATCTCAGATCTTGTGAGTAAACCAAGTTTAATGATGCCAACATCTTCATATGGGACTGTAGCATCTGCTCCTTCATGTACGAGGTCATAGATTCCCAGGGTGGTGTTGCATCATGTTTAACATCCTAAAAATATTAAGTATAAAAAGAGAATTACCAACAGATCGAGGGTGAGAGGAGGGGTTTGTTGCACAGAAACATAAAATATGTTTCAGAAAAATGTTAATGACTTACCATTAGGGCTGGGCGATATGGCCTAAAAAAAAAATCACGGATTTTTTCACAAAAAATCCGATTTGCGATTTAAATCGATTTTTTCCCCCCCTGCTTAAAATCAATCTGCATATGACAAAAAAATTTTTTTTTAAGTTTTAACTTTATTAAATAAAGTTTATTTATGCTTCTGGGATTATAACCCACTTTGGGTTAAAGTGCAATCAGAAACAACAAGCCAAAAATACAAGATGGCGCCCTGCCATTGTAAATTGTGAAAATAGAACGTAACATAACATAAAATGAGCAAAACTACAAAGAAAAATGTTTTATGAGTGTTTAAATGTGGAACATAATTGAAAATGCACCTGAGGTTTTAAGTGATTTTTGCCTTTACTTTTCTCCAAAACTCCACAGTAAAATGAGATCAAATTTAAGAGAGTAATAGACAGGGACACGGTAAATAAAAATAATTTGAAAGATTGATCAAACCTATAAAGAAAAATGTTTTATGAGTGTTTGAATGTGGAACATGGTTAAAAATGCAGTGACGCTTGGAGTGATTTTGCCTTTACATTTCTTAAAAACTCCACAGTAAAATGACTGTTTATGAGTGTTTGAATATGGTGATTTAAATGATCAGATTTTTCTGTTTCTTAGCGGAAACGCCGTTCTGAAGCGTCTTTACATGTATTTTGGTCGCTTCCACCACCCGTACTGTAAGTGTACGATTGGACGCGCAACACTAAACAAAGTGCGGCTGCTTAACTTTTCTTGGGAACGAGTTCTTCTCTGCTCACTGCCATGTTGTTTGTGTATCTCTATGGCAAACGCGCGGGGGGAGGGGGGAGGGGGGCGGGGGCTGAGTTTGTTCGAAACTATGGGTGCCCAGAGGGGAGCGTCGGCGGACATTAAAGAGAAAACCGATTTTTATTAAAACAGATCGATGTAAACTACACATTCGAGTTAATCGATAAAATCGATTTATCGCCCAGCCCTACTTACCATACACTCCTTCACAAGGTTTGATGGTCTTCATTCAGGAAGACAGTAAGGGCTTTCAGGATGCATTCACGATTTTTTCTCGATGGAGACATTCTGAACAATGTAAAATGAGCATAAGTTAGCGCTTTACTGTACATCTAAAACTTTAAGTAGCATCATACAGATTATCCCACTGTAATGTTTTTACAAAAGTCAAGTTTGTCAATCCTAGCGACCAGTACAAGACATCCAAAAATGGTCAAAAATCCGGAGAATTTTTCAATTTCTGCTATGGAAAAGATGCACAATAATCTTTGAGGTCAGAGTTGTTCCAATTGTTGCAGGTGCAAAAACACAACTCTGATGCATACTGTTTCATTAAAACAGTCTGGTTCCAAATGAAAAGCCGTGAACTATCCAGGTCTCAGATTCAGTAACACCCTGAAATTCCAGAAATTCATGCTCTTGGACAGGTCGTCTTCAGCAAACTGTTTGTGGGTTTTCTTATGAGCAGCTTCAGAAGAGGCTCCTTCTGGGACGATGGCCTGCAAACCGACTTGTTGCAGTGTGTAGAGTATGGTCTGAGCACTGACAAGTGAAGCTTCTGCTTTTGCAACCTCTAAAGCAATGATGCAGCAATTCTGCACCTGACGCACAGTGCGAGGACTCTACTTCTTTGAGGGAACCTTACGAGGCCTATTTTAAGTAGAACCCCTCTTGGAAAACCTCTGTACTGTAACTTAATTTCAGGCTGTTAACGAATCTTCAGCCTCTGCAACTTTGTGGAGAGCAACAATTCTAGATCCTAAATCTTTAGAGTTTTCTTTGTCATGAGGTGCCATGTGGAACATCCAATAGTCGGTGTAAGAGAATTGCACTCATTTGTATACACACACACACACACACACACACACACACACACACACATATAATGTATATGCGTATGCACGCACACACCAAAATTTGAAGATATACTACACCAAAAGTATATATATATATAATGTGTTCTAGAAATATTAGCTCTAGGAATGGCCTACTAATATCCGATCACTGCCGTCCTCCTGCCAGACAAAGACAAACAGCATGGCAAAGATTAATATTACACTAATAATAAGAATCGAATAATAAAATCAAATAATCACATTTCAACAAATATAAATTAAATTAATTATTTAATTAAATTAAACAAGAACGTAACTAACATGAATGTGAAACCCACACATCATGAAAATATCATACAAAACACGAGATTATTCGCGATTAACCAACCTAACCTAATGACATCCTCAATATATATATAGATAAAAAAGTAAAATCTCACCTGGCTGTGTGTCCACAAGGAAAAATCTTCGCTTGTTTTCTCTTTTTGCACTGTGAACTTTGTTTAAATTGATTCCCATTAAATGGCGCCGATCAAAAACAGAGCAGAAAAGTTCGCGTTGAATCTGCTTTTCATCTGCGCATGTGCAGATATTACTCCACCTGTTGACCAAAGCGCGGTACTGCAGAAGCAACACAACTCTGTTTCATTCGTTTTACTTAAATTATTTGTGTTAAACTGAAATTTTACTATTTTTAATTTTTCTATTTCTATATTCTTTGGGCCAACAGCAGCCACATTTCATTTTTTTGAGTGTGTGGTGCTCTTCCTCGGCATGAAACCATACTGTTGCTCACAGATGGTCACTTCTTCTCTCAGCCTGGCTTCCACTACTCTTTCCCATACCTTCATGGTGTGACTGATCAACTTTATTCCCCTGTAGTTACTGCAGGTCTGCACATCTCCCTTATTCTTAAAGATCGGTACCAGCACACTCCTTCTCCATTCCTCAGGCATCTTCTCACCTTCCAGAATCTTGTTAAACAATCTGGTTAAAACTCCACTGCCATCTCTCCTAAACATCTCCATGCTTCTACAGGTATGTCATCTGGTCCAACCGACTTTCCACTCTTCATCCTCTTAATCGCTGCTCTCACTTCCTCCTTACTAATCCTATCCACTTCCTGCTTCACCAACTCCACATCATCCAACCTTCTCTCTCTCTCATTTTCCTCGTTCATCAGCTGCTCAAAATACTCCCTCCATCTTCTCAACACACTCTCCTCACTAGTCAACACATTTCCATTTCCATCCTTTACTGCTCTAACTTGCAGCACATCCTTCCCATCTTGATCTCTCTGCCTGGCCAATCGGTATAAATCCTTTTCTCCTTCCTTAGTGTTCAACTTCTCCTACAGCTCCTCATATGCCTTTTCCTTGGCTTTCACCACATCCCTCTTCACCTGCTGCTGCATCTCCTTGTTCTCCTGCCTACTTTTCTCATCACTCTGTCTATCCCAATTCTGTTTCTCCAACCTCTTTCTCCTTCTGCTCTCCTGCACTTCCTCATTCCACCACCACGTCTCTTTGTCTTCCTTTCTATTTCCAGATGTCACACCAAGTACTTTCCTAGCTGCCTCCCTCATCACTCCTGCAGTAGTTCCCCAATCATCCAGCACCTCTTCATCACCACCGAGCCTCTGTCTGACCTCTTCCCTGAACCTCACACTACACTCTTCCTCCTTCAGTTTCCACCATCTTATTCTTCTGTCAGTCCTCACTCTCCTCTCCTCTTCTTCACCTCCAAAACCATCCTACAGACCACCATCCGATGCTGTCTAGCTACACTGTCCCCTGCCAACACCTTACAGTCTCCAATCTCCTTTAGGTTGCATCTCCTGCATAGCACATAGTCCACCTGTGTGCACCTTCCTCCACTCTTATACGTCACCCTATGATCCTCCTTCTTCTTAAAATACGTGTTCACCACTGCCATTTCCATCCTTTTAGCAAAATCTACCACCATCTGCCCTTCCACATTCCTCTCCTTTAGGCCATACCTACCCATCACCTCCTTATCTCCTCTGTTCCCCTCACCTACATGCCCATTAAAGTCTGCCCCAATCACCAATCGTTCTTTCCTAGGTACACCATCTACCACTTCATCTAATTCACTCCAGAATCTTTCCTTCTCCTCCATCTCACAGCCGACTTGAGGAGCATAAACACTGATGACATTTATCATCACCCCTTCAACTTCCAGCTTCACGTTCATCACCCTATCAGAAACTCTCTTCACCTCCACTACACTCTTACTGTACTCTTCCTTCAGAATCACCCCTACACCATTTCTCTTTCCATCCACACCATGATAGAACAGTTTAAACACCTCCAATGTTCCTGGCCTTACTCCCTTTCCACTTGGTCTCCTGAACACACAACATATCTACCTTTCTCCTCTCCATCATATCAGCTCCCTCTCTCCCTTTACCAGTCATAGTACCAACATTTAAAGTACCAACCCGAACCTCCACTATCCTCCACTTCTCCTTTCCCTGCCGTCTCTGTAGACGTCTTCCTCCTCTCCTTCTCCTTCTTCGGCCAACAGTAGCCCAATTTCCACCGGTACCCTGTTGGCTAACGATACCTGTGGCGGTCTTTGGTAACCTGGGCCTCGACCGATCCGGTATGAAATTCTTAATCGTGACCCTCATATTTGATTTGGCACATGTTTTACGCTGGATGTCCTTCCTAACGCAACCCTCCACACTTATCCGGGCTTGGGACCGGCACTAAGAGTGCACTGGCTTGTGCCTCCCTAATGGCTGGGTTGACAGTCATTTTTATCTAATAATAATTTATAATAATTTTATATATAAAAAGTCCTGATACTATTATTTATTGAACTGATTGGTAGCAGCAGTACCTGTTATATCAAAATTTTTATTTTAATTGGAATAAAAATTGTATGCATAAAACTACTGGAAATGTTATTTTCCAGAATTTATATATCCTATCCTGCCGAATCCAAAATCTGTGGGTCAATTATTTATTTATTTGAAATTATAGGAAAATAACTTTTTAAATACATATTTTTATTCTGAAGGTGAAATAAATCCTGAAAATTCCTGTGCTGTTTGTCCTGCACATACTGTCAGTGTGAACAAAAATCCTGCAGGACTTCTGTAAAGTGTGCTGAATATTGCAGCATGTTTCTGTTGTACTGAAGCCTAAAATCTGTAGGAATTTCCTGCACATATCGTAAATCTGTCTGGCAGGATTTCATAATTCCTGTAATTTTTTTTTATTTTTTGGTTATTTTTGTAAGCATAGTTTTCACAGCCTTTGATATGACACACAGAATTGAGCTCAGGTGCATCCTGTTTCCACTGATCATTTTTGAGATGTTTCTACAACTTGATTAAAGTCCACCTGTGGTAAATTCAGTTGATTGGACATGATTTGGAAAGACACACACTTGTTTATAGAAGATCCCACAGTTACAGTGCATGCCAGAGCACAAACCAAGTCATGAAGACCAAGGAATTGTCTGTAGACCTCAGAGACAAGATTGTATCGAGGCACAGATCTGGGGAAAGAGACATTTCTGCAGAATTGAAGGTCCCAATGAGCACAGTCACCTCCAACATGTGTAAATGGAAGATGTTTGGAACTACCAGGACTATTTTTAAAACGAAGCTGCTCACCAAACTGAGCGATTAGAGGAAAAGGGCCTTAGTCAGGGAGGTGACCAAGAACCCAATGGTCACTCTGAAAGAGCTCCAGTGTTTCTCTGTGGAGAGGGGAGAACCTTCCAGAAGAACAACCATCTCTGCAGCACTTCACTAATCGGGCCTGTATGGTAGAGTGGCCAGGCAAAAGCCACTCCTCAGTAAAAGACACATGAAAGCCCACCTGAAGTTTGCCAACAGGCACATGAAGAACTCTCAGACAATGAGAAACAAAATTCTCTGGCCTGAATGCCGAGCGTCATGTCTGGGGGAAACCAGGCACCTCTAATCACCTGGCCAATACCATCCCTACAGTGAAGCATGGTGGTGGCAGCATAATGCTGCGGGGATGTTTTTTAGCGGCAGGAACTTGGAGACTGGTCAGGATCGAAGGAAAGATGAATGTGGCAATGTACAGAGACGTCCTTGTTGAAAACCTGCTCCAGAACGCTCTGGACCTCAGACTGGGGCAACAGTTCATCTTCCAACAGGACAACGACCCTCAGCACACATCCAAGATAACAAAGGAGTGTCTACAGGACGACTCTGTGAATGTCCCTGAGTGGTCCAGACAGAACCCATACTTCAACTCCATTGAACTTCTTTCACGTTGTCATAATCGGGTTTTGTTTGTAGAATTTTGAGGAAAAAAAAAAACATTTAGTCCATTTTGGAAAAAAGCTGTAACATAACAAAATGTGGGAAAAGTCAGGCACTGTGAATGCTATATATATATTAGTGTGTATGTGTGTGTTCAGGACTGTGTTGATGTTTATTTCTGTGAATTTGTGCCCTCTGTCTGTGTAAAAGAAAAGAACTTTATAGAGTTTATAAAAGTTAAAAACCCTGACAGGAGGGGGCGCTGCTACCGCCTTTTCCCCATGCACACACTGAACCATGAAAGCAAATATGTAAGCTGCATCATTCATTAGTTTCCTGCTGTGGATTGTCTTTATTTAGTTTCATAAATGTTCTTCACTGAACTCATTGTGGATCAGCACCTGGATCTGTTCTCACATTAAAGCAGGTGTCAGCCTGCATCAGCTTCTCCTACAGGAGATAAAGACCAAGAACACACCTGGACACATCTAACCTTGTTCCTACATTATACTGACTCTGTGTGTGTGTGTGTGTGTGTGTGTGTGTGTGTGTGTGTGTGTGTGT
>JAAIIK010019202.1:83426-94918 GCA_014706435.1 Silurus glanis | reverse complement strand
AGCCGCTGTAGTAACAGATTTAATGTTTATTGAGTGAGAATCGTGTAAATAAATCAATAAATAAAAGTTCTGGTGCTTTAGAGGTGAACTGAGTGGATTTGACCGATATCCAGGTTGAATCACACTTTACCATAACCGATTAATCAACTGATAGTTCTACAAATATATACTGAATAAATTACAAACTAATATAACGATCCATGTAAAACAGTACTGAATCATGAAAATGTGCTAAATAAAATAAATATGAATATATTCATTATATTAAAATACAGTATTGAGGTCAAATAAAAAACGCATTTAAACTGAAACAAACACTTCAAATAAATCACACTTTAATCAATTGCATGTAGTGTCAGTGATTCACCTCTAGAGGGCACTCGTACTGTATAATGGCAGCGGCAGGTCTCAGTCGCTCGAGCAACAGAAGAAACCTATCAGTATTGATTTTTGCCGATAGTTCCAGCAATCAAATATCAGTACCGATTAATCAGCAGAACTGATGAATTGGTCGACCTCTGGACATTGCTATATAATACAATTTAAAAACATGTTCAGTTTGTGTATTGGAATAAACTGACTGACTTTCTAACCTTATATCTGGAGCTCCTGCAGGACAATGTACAGTGTTAAAAGTGCTACACAAATAAAACTCTCATGAATTTATTTGATCTTTCCTCTTCCCAGTCCATCAAAATGTCCATCGTATCGTTTGATGATTATGAGGAGTCCAAGTTCCTCAGGAAGGCCAAGGAGAACCCATTCGTCCCCATCGGTGAGAACTTCCTCTCCACTATTTACATGGTTGACTTGTCATACAGGAAGGTGGTCATCAGATAGAACCACAATACTAGGCTGGAGCCTGCTGATGGTGGTAATCATAATAGGGTTGGTGATGAATGTGATTATGGAGATAAATTAAAGGTGTTTATGATGAACATGATGGATGTGGTGATGATCATTTAGAAAGTGTTGATGAAGTTTGATAGTGGTGATGATTCTGATGAAGATGGTGATCATTTAGAAGGTGGTGGTGGTGGTGATGATCATGATAGTGGTGACTGTGATGAAGATGATTATCTAAAAGGTGTTGATAGTGGTTGTGATGAATGTGGTGATGGAGATAATTTTGAATGAGTTGGTGATGAACATGATGGTTATGATGATGATGATGATGATTGTCTCCACAGGGATGGCGGGGTTCTTTGCGATCGTGGCCCACAGGCTGTATAAGATGAAGAGCAGGGGCAGTATGAAGATGTCTGTGCACCTGATCCATACGCGTGTGGTAGCACAGGGTTTCGTGGTGGGAGCCATGACCTTAGGTACCGTTCTACACAACACATCACATGCCTGATACGGTACTGCAGATACATTCAGGTTGTCATGTGTCTGTAGATCATGAGCTCATGATCAGATCCAGGTTCAGGGTACAATTGGGGGGGGGGGTGATGATGAGTATGAGTGTGTTTAAACATGTGATGTGGTTGCAGGTGTGATCTACTCCATGTATAAGGACTACGTGATGAAGCCTGCTGAAGCTCGGAAAGCACTGGAGCAGAAAGCTCAGGGGAACCAGTGACCTGAGGAGCATCTCACTTCCACCAATAATAATTAAATCTTATTTTTATGTTGGCACCCAGATGTCCTGTAGACACCTCACCTTCTTCTTAAGATCTTATTTATTTATCTTAAATAATATTATCAGAGTTTATGTTTATTTTTTTATATAACGTCTACAATTCTGAACCACAAACCAGGACTCTCAGCAGGGTGGAGGCAGGAACACACTTCATACTGTCTTCAGTACAACCTGAAGCTAGCTGGGTCTTTAGCTCGGTGATAACTTCACCAGCAGTGTTCGAGATTAGCGTGTGACATCACAAAAACTGCACTTCAACTGTGGACCAAAAAAAGTTCCTCAGAGTGGAACCTCTGTGGAATAGGGGGTTCTACATGGAACCTTTCAGGGTTCTTTAATATTAATCTTATGTCACAGTACAGCTGCAGATATACAAATATATGCTAATGATAGTGACATTAGGAGTATTAATAGAGTAAAATGCCAGCCTTTAACCATAGTGTGTTTGCAGAGTTGTGTAGCTCTGCTGATCGTTATTTAAAATGTTTTCAGAGCAGTTCTACCTCAGAACCTTCTCTGTTGTAAGGTTCTACTTAGAACAATAAGAACAAACCAGCCAAAAAAACTTCAGGGTTGAAACTTACACCAGACGTGGGTGGGTGTGTCTCATTTGCATAATCATTTGCATAGTTTAATGAGGTTGGAGTTGTAATGATGCCTCTTAACATCCAGGAAAGCTGATTATAATGTATTCACATACACTGCTATATGTGATGTCATCATTCAATACCTTGTGTGTGTGATGTAATGTACTATAATAAAGGAACACACTTTGTACACATCTTTATTACTAATAAAGTATAAATATAAATGTATATTTTGAAACATTGTTCTACATATTCACCTTCTTCATCAACACCACCGTGCATATTAGGATCGTGTGAACGTGGAGGTTTTTCTGTACGGTTGTGCTGAAAGCATGGTATAACCAGTGTAGTTCAACTGAGATCTGCCTTCAGAGTGCACTTTTAATTCACTGTTTCCAATTAGGCTACTAGGCGGCGCTAAACTAATGTTTAAACTCCTGTTGATTCATGTATCCGTAGATAAATGAAGGAGGTGAATGTGATGTTTGCAGGAACTTTTTTGACGTTAGAAGAAAATATTCACAATACCAACATCGATACCTCACTACAACCCAGTCACAAAGCTCTGACCAGTAACCAGACTGAATTTAACTTGAAAACCTCTAATTCAAGCTGATCACCTTATTGGTTGTACTTCTTTAATTTTACTAGATTATTCTAAGCATTCTGTCTTTTCAATTAATCATTTATTATGGTCCTGGAGTCGCTTAGAACCTTGTGCTCGGCTAACTATACCTGCTCACGGAGGCAGCCCAAATCTTAGTCAGAGGATATAACGGTAAACTGATATTCTAAGCCACCAATGCTTGCTCATGCATAAAGAATACTGTATTAAGTCACTCAGTTATAACTTGCTAAAGTCAGTGGTAGTCAGAAATCAGAAGGTCTCAGACGTTGTGCTCTATGCTCCTTCTGTTCATGAGCCTTCAGTTTGTACTATCCTGGTCACAGATTTGCGGTAACGCCAGACTACTTAATCAACTAGATATAAATGATTTCAGGAAATTTCAGAGTTAATCAAGAATTTTACATTTATTTGCCAGACAATAATCAATAAGCAAATGTCACATTTAAAACAAATAATAAAAGAAAGTTGCATAACATGATCAACATAAAACCAAATACTTTACAAATACCAAATACTAAACATGTGAAGGTAAAATGTATACATTCCTAAATTGTAATTATTACATTATGCAAGTAAAGTAGCTTGAATTCCGGGACCTTCTCAGTCACCTTTCCATGACACGGCCATCTGCCCAGGAGGGAAAGAGGGGGGCTCAAGGATGGGTGACTGGGCAGCTGAACAAATGGCTTTCACTCCTCAGATCAAAGTGATCCTCTTTTTAGATTAGAAGGTTTATTGTTTTGTTGCATGGTAGTTCTCGGGGTCTGGTACCATGAACAAATCTGACCATCCTTACAACGTGAAGCTGGAAGTTGAAGGGGTGATGATAAACGTCATCAGTGCTTATGCTCCACAAGTGGGTTGTGAGATGGAGGAGAAGGAAAGATTCTGGAGTGAGTTAGATGAAGTGGTAGAAGGTGTACCTAGGAATAAAAGATTGGTGATTGGAGCAGACTTGTAGGTCATGTAGGTGAAGGGAACAGAGGTGATGAGGAGGTGATGGTAGGTATGGTCTTAAGGAGAGGAATGTGGAAGGGCAGATGGTGGTAGATTTTGCTAAAAGGATGGAAATGGCAGTGGTGAACACATTATTTTAAGAAGAAGGAGGATCATAGAGTGACGTATAAGAGTGGAGGAAGGTGCACACAGGTGGATTATGTTCTATGTAGGAGATCTACATAGATCAGGCAGAGGAACCGAGCTGGGAAGGATGTGCTGCAAGTTAGATTAATAAAGGATGGAGATGGAAATGTGTTGACTAGTGAAGAGAGTGTGTTGAGAAAATGAAGGGAATATTTTGAGCAGCAGGATTTTGGAAGGCGAGAAGATGCCTGTGGAATGGAGAAGGAGTGTGCTGGTAACGATCTTTAAGCATAAGGGAGATGTGCAGACCTGCAGTAACTACAGGGGAATAAAGTTGATCAGTCACACCATGAAGTTATGGGAAAGAGTAGTGGAAGCCAGGCTGAGAGAAGAGGTGACCATCTGTGAGCAGCAGTATGGTTTCATGCCGAGGAAGAGCACCACAGATGCATTATTTGCTTTGAGGATGTTGATGGAGAAGTATAGAGAAGGTCAGAAGGAGTTGCATTGTGTGTTTGTGGATTTAGAGAAAGCGTACGACAGGGTGGAGAGAGGAGTTGTGGTATTGTATGAGGAAGTCTGGTGTGTCAGAGAAGTATGTGAGGGTGGTGCAGGACATGTATGAGGACAGTGTGACAGCAGTGAAGTGTGCAGTAGGAACGACAGACTGGTTCAAGGTGGAGGTTAGAACTGCATCAAGGATCGGCCCTGAGCCCTTTCCTGTTTGCAGTGGTGATGACAGACAGGTCGACGGACGAGGTCAGACAGGAGTCTCCGTGAACTATGATGTTTGCGGATGATATTGTTATTTGTGGTGAGAGTAGGGAGCAGGTGGAGAAGATCCTGGAGAGGTGGAGGTACACGCTGGAGAGAAGGGGAATGAAAGTCAGTAGGAGTAAGACAGAGTACATGTGTGTGAATGAGAGGGAGGGCAGTGGAGGGGTGCGGTTGCAGGGAGAAGAGGTGGAGAAGGTGGAGGAGTTCAGGTACCTGGGGTTAGAGAAGTGAAGAAAAGAGTGCAGGCAGGGTGGAGTGGGTGGAGAAGAGTGATAGGAGTGATTTGTGATAGAAGAGTATCTGTGAGAGTGAAAGGGAAAGTTTATAGGACTGTGGTGAGACCTGAGATTTTGTATGGTTTAGAGACAGTGGCATTGAGTAAAAGACAGGAGGTGGAGCTGGAGGTAGCAGAGCTGAAGATGTTGAGATGTTCTTGGGAGTGACGACAATGGACAGGATTAGAAACGAGTTTATTAGAGGGACAGTGCATGTAGGACGTTTTGGAGACAAGGTGAGGGAGGTGAGATTGAGATGGTTTGGACATGTGCAGAGGAGGGACATGGGGTATATCAGTAGGAGAATGCTGAGAATGGAGCCACCAGGAAGGAGGAAAAGAGGAAGACCAAGGAGGAGGTTTATGGATGTGGTGAGAGAAGACATGCAGGAAGTTGGTGTGAAAGAGGCAGATGTAGAGGACAGGGGGGTATGGAGACAGATGATCTGCTGTAGCTGTTAGTTCTCACTCTCCAGTGTTCTGTATTGTTGAAAGATTTATGATCAAACTCTTGATGTCACCCAAATGAGGATGGGTTCCCCTTTTGAGTCTGGTTCCTCTCAAGGTTTCTTCCTCATAACATCTAAGGGAGTTTTTCCTTGCCACTGTCGCCACGGCTGCTCATCAGGGATAAACACACACCATTCACCTTCACTGTTGATTTCTGTGAAGCTGCTTTGAGACAATGTCTGTTGTGAAAATCGCAATAGAAATAAACTTGACTTGACTTGTAGCGACCCCTAATGGGAGAAGCCGAAAGAAGAAGACAAATTACAGTGCTGCGTGTGCTATTCCCTTCACTGCCATTAGGTTTAGGACATAGCAGAACGGCAGAGGAGGCAATAAAACAAATACATAAATGTAAATATTTTAAGTTCTTTACACCAACATAACATATGTAACAAAATGATAATTCAAGATTGAAAACAGACAACTGTAAACTTTAAACACCAACACAAACAAGAAATTTGCGGAAAGTGATACTGAAAATAGGAAGCTACGTCACAGCTACTCGGCTTCACCTGCTTTCTTGCTGTCCATTACACTGTGCTGACTGTGTATATGAAGAGTGTGACCTCACTTTGTTTTAAGTGTCTGTTAGTCCAGAATGTGGCTCTCACTCTCACACGTTCACTCAGGTTTGTTGACGGTGGTGTGGTGGGTCGTCTCTTATCCCAGAAATCCTCTGTGCTTCCTTCTGCTTCTCCCTTTTAGTTCTGCTGCCATAGCTATACTGCTCACAATGTACAGTGTGTTTAACTTTAAGGTAACAATGAAGAGACCTAATAATGCATGTTTCTCTCATTAGGCATAAACTTATATGGACTAAGTTATACATGTAAAATTTAAATTTGTAATCTATTTAATTTTGTAAAGCTGCTTTTGGACAATGTCCACTGTTAAAAGTGTTATACAAATAACACTGAACTGAATTAAATAGAAGAGGTTCAAGGTATTTAAGAGTACTCAGGTGTTATATTGCATCATTGCTAATGATCACTCTAACATCATGTAGATCCGACAGCGAGTGAGACTTATAAAGTGGGCCAGGTAATTCGGAACAGGTGTCGGCGTTTAGTGCCAGGAGCAGCTGAGAGAGTGCCGCGGAGGGGGCGTGGCAGGAGGATCCCTGACAGAGGAGGGGGCATGGCAGGACATGTATATACACACTGGAAAAAACCTGCGCTAAAACTGTTCCTGATTGTGTAAGAAGACATAATATAGACATAATATAAAGTGAGCCCAGATAAAGACTTCCTGTATACCTCACATACTCACATCATAAATATCCTATAGACACTGAACAAACAACATAGGAATGTGTTTAGAGAACCAGTGTGAGAACCATCGTAACACTAACAATAGCCACTTTAAATCATTTATGATTTAGCATCTCACACCATGACATAGGATGTTCTTCCTGGAAACAGGATCGGTGATATAAACTGCAAATGAAAAGATAAAGACAAAACGAAAAAAACAACAGATTTCATTTAATTTCATCCCTACACTGTTCTTTTATATCAACACAAAATTTTCCTGAGTTTCAGCTGGGATCTGCCTCCAGAGTGCACTTTGAATTCACTGTTTCCAATCAGGCCACTAGGCGGCGCTTAAAAAGTTTTTAAAACTCCTATTGATTAATGTATCAGTATAGGTAGTTATCGACTTACGACCACAAATGGGACCGACAAATTGGTCGTAACACGATTTGGTCGTAAGTAGAGTAGGCTATATGTACAGTTCTGTGAAATGATGCCGGAAGCTGGTAAAAAAATAACGTACGCCGCGGCTAGCGATTGTGGTCGTAAAGTCGAATGGTCGTAAGTTACATAGGTTGTAAGTCGACGACTACCTGTACTAATATGTACTCCTTAATAGTTTTTATAAAGTAAGATGTAATTGCAGGGTAAAAAAGTACATTTTACTGTTTTTTTTTCTGAGTGAAGTTAACATCTCTTAAGTCATGATCACTCGCTAATTTTATTTTGAGTAAATTTAATCAGGTTTAAGTTACAATCACAACAGGGCTTCATTTGCTGTCACGTGCTAAGAGCAAGTATTTTCTAACGAACCCTAAAAGCAACCAGATCTGCGCATGTGCTGTAGAAGTCATTGGACGTCTCGCGCCGTGCAGACATTTTCACAATTCCAGGATCTCTTCGTGTAAAGGTAAGTTATCAAACAAATAATAACTGCGTGTGGATTTGTTCGTTATACTTTTGTCATAGCTCTAACTATCATTTCTTTCATATTAACTTAGCTAACAAACACTGCACAAGTGGAGCACTCTTCCAAAAAAGGGAGAAGAGAAAGACTTGTCTTCTGTGTGCTGTGGTGGACCACTGAAGATTTTGAGTAGCTGATGACGTTCCAACCATCTTGGTGAGTTTTTTCTCTTAGAAATATACTAAACTATTACTAAGCTAATGCTGCTAATGCTAACGTGGTGTTAATACCTTTTTGTCTTTTTTTCCTGCCTTTTTTCTCTCTTTTCTGCCTTTTCTGTTGACCACTACGCTGATTTTTGTTGAACATAGAAGAAAAATGAGTTTTTGTATGTTGTACATGACCCTGCTATGGCCACACATCATGGTGTTAAAAGAGGGTGTCCATTCAGTGAAAATCTGAGACACTTTCATGTGGTCAATGGCTTTCCAATGGACATTCGGTGCAACCCAGATGAGGATGAGGTTCCCTCTTGAGTCTGGTTCCTCTCAAGGTTTCTTCCTTATGCCATCTCGGGGAGTTTTTCCTTGCCACAGTTGCTCATCAGGGACAAACGAACTTACAAAGAACATATTTACTTTTAATCACCACATTATCTGTGTAAAGCTGCTCTGAGACAATGTTCATTGTTAAAAGCGCAACACAAATAAACATGAATTGAATTGAATTGAATTGAATTTCCACCTGACATCCTGCATGACTTTTTAGAGGGTATTGTGCCAGCAGAACTGTCACTGTGTCTTCAGGATTTGTTTACCCAGCAGTATATTTCTTTGGACTCTCTGAATAAGGCTATTAAGAAGTTTCCTTACACATTTTCTGATAAAGCTGACCAACCACAGATAATTCCAAAGAGTCACATCTCCAAGAGAACTATCGGGGGCAATGGCCATGAAAACTGGTCTCTCCTGAGGCTCCTTTCATTGATGATAGGACACTATATCCCAGAGGGAGACCAAGCATGGGAGATACGAGATACTTATTCTTCTAAAAGATATTCTAGAGATAGTGATGTCATCACACTTTACTGATGAGTTAATACACTTCCTGGAATGCAAAATCTCAGAACATAGAGAGTTACTGCAGCAAACCTTTCCAACCTACAAACTTCATCCAAAACATCATTTTATTGAACACTAAACTCAAATGATAAAAATCTTCGGCCCACTAGTAGATGTGTGGACAATGCGTTTTGAAGGGAAGCACAGTTTTTTTTTTTTTTTAAAAAAAGGTTGTGCATGACACTCGCAATTTTAAGATTTTACAACAAACCTTAGCTGTAAGACACCAGAAAATGCAAGCTTACGGATGACTTTTCTCTCATGTATGAAGATTCTGACTTTGATATTGCCAAGTGCTTTGTACTGGCTTCTCTTAGTTAGCAGAAATATTTTTGTGTACAGTAAAAATGATCCCTGGCCCATGTGTTGATGCAGGAAAATGCAGGTTTGTGTAAAATGATTCCACTGTTTGTTTTTGTCATGGCCAGCCTGTTGGATCTGTCCGGTCCAACAGTCAGGTCACACCAGAAAAAAACAGGTTATAATTACAGCAGTCAGGTGATGCTTCTGAGGAAACAGTAAAGTTTACATCATGCGAGTTAGTATACTTTACTGGTACTCCTGAGTAGTTCATACTTATACTTTATACTTACTTATACTTACTCAATAGTACACATTAAGCAAATTGCCAAATACTTTGTACTGGTTTCTCTTAGTTACAGTAGCTTGGCTATTAGTATATTCTACTTTGTAATCATTAGTTACTAGGACACTCAATACCCTATTCTACTGTACTTATTATTTTAAATGCAACCGCTTTGCATGCTTTCAATAAAGCTTTACTAATTGGATTTTACTTTGTGGAGGTGAATGTGATGTGAGTGTTTGCAGGAACTTTTTTGATGTTAGAAGAAAATATTCACAATACCAATATTAATACCTCACTACAACCCAGTCACAAAGCTCTGACCAGTAACCAGACTGAATTTGTGAGTGCTCAAGTGTGTTATTGCATAATTACTGCAGCTGTACAACAGGTTTCAACAACGAGTCATGATTTAGTCACCTGTTTAGTCTGCTTTTGCTGTTTGTTGACAAAAGAACCAGAACTGCTTATGTAATACAGTATGTAAAAAGAAAGTTCCGGTGACCCACAGCAGCATCACTACAGACACATGCGGGCTTAGGCTTTGTTTATAGACTTAAAAAAACACAATCACATGCATAAAGCTGTAACAACAGTGGAATAAAGTGGAATAAATTGTAATGTTGGTTTAACAAAAATTAATTAGCTGCTGCACAACAATCATAAACTGAGAAACGTAGACAAACTTAAAAAAATAA
The DNA here is from genome assembly GCA_014706435.1 of Silurus glanis. Lineage (NCBI taxonomy): Eukaryota > Metazoa > Chordata > Actinopteri > Siluriformes > Siluridae > Silurus > Silurus glanis. The sequence continues at coordinate 84,852 of JAAIIK010019202.1, read as the reverse complement.
AAAATAAAAAAGCCAAGATGGAGCTAAAGCTTGTAAGCATGTCAAACTAAAAGTGTGAGGTAAGAGTCAAAATCTATTCTGTGCAGTAGGGCCGGGGCTTTGGATAGGACTGCTGCAGACTGATTATTGTTTATTGGCTGTAGGTTGCCCACCCAATCAGGAGTTAGAAATCATGCTGTTGTTTTCTGTGTTATTTTTCCCTTTGTCTAAAATAATAAAATCAACCTTTAATTGGGCGGGCAAGACGCACACTGCTGCCGCCGTGCCTGCAGGTTTAACACAGATTTCAGCATCAAGTCTTGAATAAGTCACTTCTTTAGTCTGCGTTTGCTGTTTATCTCTATGAGGACCAGAGGGTTAGGGTTAGGGTATTGTGGTATGAAAATTTTACTTTAATATTATAATATTAATGTATTTGTATTTGGTTATAATCAAATGTATGTATGAGGTTTTTCCATTCTGTACAAAGCTGAACAGCAATGATCTTGCAATATGATCGAGACAGCATGTCTGAACACAATGTCCTTGACCAGGCACGGGGCTCTTAGCTAAGCAAAACAAAGCGCCTAGAGGGAAGATAAAAAAAACGTCAAACAGGATGATGGAAAAACATCTTTGTGCAAAGATGTTAAACAAGCTTTATGACTAGAGTGCGTGGACCAATCAGCGAAAGACACCTATTACGGATAAAGTGCGTAGGCCAACCAGCGCAAGCCACCTATTGATTATAGTGATTCGGCAAAGTGCGTCACTAGGGTGAAGTAAGCTTAAACAGCGAGAGAAAACAATTGATTATAATGCAATGTCGTAATTATCATGTGGTCCCGAAGGTTGAACAACAGCATAAAAACATTGTAGAAGCGTTTGATGGGCGCGCTTCTCGGTACAGTACTGTCTGACTGATGAACGCCTGTTTGCTCTCTGCAGAAAGCAAATAAACTTGTCTTATTTTATTCTCATGTCGACTCTCTGTCTCTTTTCTGCATAATAGGACTAGAATGCAAATTTTGGACAACAATGTGCAGACAGTTTAGGTAATACAGTATGTTAACACAGACACACCCTGTAAACAATATGCCAATGAAAGACTGGTTCAGGATCCACCCTGTTGTCTATAAAAGCGGAGTGCCCATCACTACCAGTCAAACAACAAAGCATACAGATCTCCAGAATCAAAACTTCAGCACCATGGATAGAGGAAAGCACCCCCATATGGATGTGCCATCCATCAAGAAGGAACCCACCATTGGAGACGAGCAGGGTAAACCTTTTTGAAAACATATTTGCCAACACAATAAAAATATATCCAAGCACTGTTTGTAAATATCCTGAGAATACTTTGCATTCACCTGACAGGATAATTGTTGTATGTGTTAGAGGGAAACCGATTAAAAAAATGCTGATGAGGTAAAAAAAAAAAAAAAAA
>JAAIIK010019202.1:55436-79691 GCA_014706435.1 Silurus glanis | reverse complement strand
CACACACACACACACACACACACACACACACACACACACACACACACTGATATATTTAAAGTGTTTCTTTCTTTTCTCTTTTCATTTTGATGATTATGACTTGCAGCTAAATTCAGTATCAGAAAATGAGAATATTGTGAGAAAGTTGAATATTGGAGGCTCGTGGTGTCTCACTCTAATCAGCTCATTAACTCCAAACACCTGCTCAGGTTTCCTGAGTCTTTAAATGGTGTCTCAGTCTGGTTCAGGCTCCACAATCACGGGGGAAAACTGCTGACTCGACAGTTGTGCAGAAGATGATCACTGACCCCCTGCGCATGGAGGGTGAGACACAAAAGATCATCCCTGAAGAAGCTGCTGTTCACAGACTGCTGGATCCAAACACATTAATGAAAAGTTGAATGGAAGGAAAAATGTGGTAGAAAAAGGAGAAACGAAGCTCATTCAAGAATTTGTGGAGATTCACAAAGAGTAGACTGCAGCTGGAGTCAGTGCTTCAAGAGCCTCCACACACAGACGTCTCCATGGGCTACAACTGACTCATTCCTCATGTCGAACCTCTGTTGAACCAGAGACATCGTCAGAGGTGTCTTACCTGGACAAAGAACAAAAATAACTGGACTGTTGCTCAGTGGGACAAAGTCGTCTTTTCAGATGAAAGAAAAAATTCAGATACAATTTTACACTTCATTTGGAAATCAGGGTCCCAGAGTCTGGAAGAAGAGAAGGAGAAACACAGAATCCGAGCTGCTGGAGGTCCAGTGTAAAGTTTGCACAGTCAGTGGTGGTTTGGGGAGTCGTGTCATCTGCTGGTTTTATCAAGTCCAGGGTCAGCACAGCCGTCTACCAGGAAGTTCTAGAGCACTTCATGCTTTCCTCTGCTGACCAGCTTTATGGAGATGCTGATTTTAATTTCCAGCAGGATTTGGCACCTTCCCACACTGCCAACAGCACTAATACCTGGTTTAAGGACCATGGTATCCACGTGCTTTATTGGCCAGCAAACTCGCCCGACCTGAACCCCATGGAGAATCTAAGGTGTATTGTAAAGAGAAAGATATGAGACACCAGACCCAACAACGTAGAAGAGCTGAAGTTTGCTATCAGAGCAACCTGGGCTTCCAGAACACATCAGCAGCGTCACAGCGCGATCACCTCCACGCCACGCCGCATTGCTGCAGTAATTCGTGCACAGGAGCCCCGACTGAGTATTGACTTCTGTACATCTTCATACTTTTCAGTAGTCCAACATTTCTGTGTTCATAATCTTTTATTTATTTCTTTATTAAAATTTTTTTATTGGTCTTTAAGTAATAGTCTCATTTTCTGAGATACTGAATATTGGGTTTTCATTAGCTGTGAGCCAAAATCATCTAAATTAAAAGAAATAAACACTTAAATAATAAATCTAATTTTTAATCTTGATTTTTAATGACTAATTTATTGAGATGCACCTGTATAACACCACTACCCTGTCCACATGTTTATTTCCTACAGCATGAGGAGGCATCAGTGAAGATGTTTGAACATCTGGTGGAGAAGAATAACCTACAGCCTGTGATGGAGAAATATGGTGTCTTTAAAGACCTTATTTTTATCACAGAACAAATTGCAGGACCAAAAGATAAAGTAAAAATGTTTTGTTTATTTGTTTACTCGCTTACTTACTTTCTTACTGTTGGCTGCTGAACTGATTCCATGATCTTTTCTTTATTAGCAACAGTACGAAGGCAGACCTGAGGACAAATCTTTCTTGTATGAGATCGTGGCGAATAAGAGAACCGGCATTGATGTGGATAAATGGGATTATTTTGCCAGGTGACTCCACATCATTAAGATGTTGTATTTAGTAAGAGATAATCCAGGTGTAGGTGTGAGCTGTTACAGAATGTTAATGCATGATGTGAAGATGAAGAACATCCCGAGGGGAATCAGAGAGCATTATAATGGTGTAAGGCCTCACACCCAGCTGTGGATTATTACTTTATACCATAATCACTTCCCAGCATTGAGGAGTTAGAACTGTCACTGACATGTAAAAGGTTCTTTAAACAAAGTATTATATTTGAATGGTGTTATGCAGAGCAGCTCTGAGTTACAGTGATGATTTTATCACAATTATTTTCTTATTTATTTATTTTATAAGTTATATAAAGGCTTTGCTATGAAATGAAATCCACTTGGGACATATTTTCCATCTGAACAGAGACTCCTATTACCTGGGCATCCGAAACAGCTCAGACCACCTCCGCTTCCTCAAATTCGTCCGGGTGTGTGAGGTCAATGGGAAAAGGATCATCTGTGCCAGAGACAAGGTATGCTCCTTACCCATAATGCACTATGCTTGAGAAAATAAAAAGGAAACTGTAAGTAGGTTTCAGGATAACTAATAATATTCATTTTCCAGTGGTGGGCCGTGTATTTGGTACCTGGACCTTCAGTGTGGACGTACCGACTTAATCCACCTCTTAATACACCACAATCACATCACAATTATAGAAACCACCAATACAATACAAACACACAATATAACAACACGTGCATTACAGAGAGACATTTCACATCTGGAGGTGAAAACCATTTTACTAAACCAACAAACCCAGTTAAGACTCCAAACATCTACACTACAACCACAACTGTGCACCTACAACATCTGGAGCAGCTCACAATCAATATTTGTCTAATAACATGACAAAAACATTCAAATTTAAAGAAAATACAACCTACTCAGATGCAGACTCAATGTGCAGCGCCCCCCAGAGGCTGTAATCCAGTGGTACCGCTCGTATTCACTGGTCTGGAAGTGGAGAACAAACCCTTTCCCGGGCTGAGACACGCTAGCTAGCTTCAGCGTTGGTGACCTCCTCACCATGTCTAGCTTTTCTGTAAAAGTATGTCTGAGACCAAATCAATTTCTCTTCCTCCGTAGGCGTAAAAAAGTCAAACTCCGCTGTAACAGTTTCCCTCTGACCAACCAATCAGAGGACGGAAAAATGCTGACGCTATTCTGGGCCAGCGAGCTGCCCTGTGAGGAGTGCCCTGTTTTCACTTTTCAGTGTAATCACTACACACACAGCAGTGTTTAATTCTCTCTCTGCCACTGAGCGCACAGGTGTGTGATCTCTAACGTTCACTTCCTTCAGCTCTGTCCTGCATTCAAGAAATGGCACTTTACCACTTCCACATACCCCCACTGCCCGACTCAGGCTGGGGGAGATGTCTAGCCTGTAGTTTACCCAATGATCTAATGTGCCTAAGAAGGACATTGTGGGTGTTAAATATTTAGTAAAAAAGTACATTTTATGCATTTTCTCTTCTCTACAGGAAGTCCATGATTTGTATGAGATGTTTCACACAAGACACACCCTACACCGCAGAGCCTATCAGCACAGAGTGACTAAAATCATTGAGGAAATGTGAGTCGACATTACCAATGATATCTGAATTATACCAGGGCTCATGTATTGTTGTTCTCTTTGTTCTCTTTGTTATCCTGCAGTGAGTGGTTTAATGGCTTTCAGTATAACAGCACTGATTAAAACACCTCAGAGAGGATGATCTTAAACCCGATATAACATGATCTGTAAATCTGGGTAATGTGGGGGTTCAAGTCCTTTAACTCCATTTACTGGTGTGGGTATAATACAGTTAAAAGGCCTTCAGTAGAAATGTCAGATCAGAGTTAGAGTCTTAAAATTCCCACTTAACAGCCAATGACTGCTGGAGTTTTGTGCTGTGAACATTAGTTAAACACCATTAAAACCCCTCCCTCTGGGCAGGAAGCTCTTCTCATCCCTACCTCTGATACCTTGGTGTTCTGGATAAAAGGCAGATACTGAAAAGCTGTATAAGCATTGCTGCTACACTTGTGCCAATTGCTAAGGCTTTTCTCCTGTGGTTTCAGCATTTCTTCTTTGGGTTGGTGGTGATTTTTTTTTACGCAAAAAAATGTGTCCACAACTTTCTTACGATGAACAAGATGATGCACAAGTGTTGCTTTTGTTCCATAAAAAAAGGCAGAATGGGAACATTTGCTGTTGTCAGAGCACATTTGGCATGTTGCATGATGACTGATGGTGGTTTGTGGGTTATTTTGTAAGAAATGTGTCAGGTTTTCTAAGATCCATTTGAACATAAAAGTCATTGTGGGAGAGCGTGTCAGTGGGGAAGGAGGAACGCCACAACAGGTCAGGTGTAAAGGCTATTCAGCCGTCTTTATTTAGATTTTTACAGAGGTTTTGTCTGCACTGTGCTCACGCCGCACGTCTCTGGCACCCGTACGCACACCTTCACACACACACACTCCCTCCTCCTTAAATGCCTCCTTTGATCACTGAAACAGAGAACACATGAGGTTAGATAGGCTTCAGGTGAGGCAATTCCCTGCCTATCTTCTCTCGGCCCTGCCCTTCATTCACAAACCGGCGCTCGGCCCCGCCCCCGCTGCCACATACCCCCACCGCCCGATCCAGGCCGGGGAGCCGTCCGGCCGTCACCGACTCCCCCCCCTGACGTGAGAGGAAGTCGGCCACGACCAACTGTGCCCCCGGTCTGTGGACCACCTCAAACTTGAACGGCTGAAGCGCCAGATACCACCGCGTGATCCGAGCGTTGGCATCCTTCATGCGATGGAGCCACTGTAGTGGGGCGTGGTCCGAACAGAGGGTGAAGGCCCGTCCCAACAGGTAGTACCGGAGGGTGAGGACCGCCCATTTTATGGCCAGGCACTCCCGTTCGATCGTACTGTACTGGCTTTCACGCACCGACAGCTTACGGCTGATGAACAGTACCGGTCGCTCCTCCCCCTCCACCACCTGAGACAACACGGCCCCCAACCCTCTGTCCGACGCATCAGTCTGCAACAAAAAAGGAAGAGAAAAGTCAGGAGCATGTAAGAGCGGACCCCCGCAGAGTGCGGCTTTGACTCGCGTAAAAGCCTGTTGACACGGCTCCGACCACTGGACCGGATCTGGCGCTCCCTTTTTAGTGAGATCGGTCAGCGGGCTGGCGATGTCCGAAAACCTAGGGATGAATCTCCTATAATAACCCGCCAGCCCCAGGAACCGTCTCACCTCCTTTTTGGTCTTGGGTCTCGGACAGGCCGCAATCGCTGCCGTTTTATCGATTTGGGGACGCACCTGCCCGTGACCCAAGTGGAAACCCAGATACCGTACTTCCACCCGCCCAATCGCACACTTCTTCGGGTTTGCCGTGAGCCCTGCCCGTCTCAAGGTCCGCAGGACCGCCCTGAGATGCTGTAAATGCCGCTGCCAATCATTGCTATAAATCACAATGTCATCTAAATAGGCAGCGGCGTACCCGTGATGCGGCCGGAGAATCCGGTCCATCAGACGTTGAAACGTCGCCGGAGCCCCGAACAAACCGAACGGAAGGGTGACGAATTGGTGCAAACCGAATGGAGTGGAAAAGGCCGTTTTTTCCCGGGACATTGGCGTCAAGGGGATCTGCCAATATCCCTTGGTTAAGTCCAGTGTCGAATAAAAGCGAGCCGCGCCTAACCGATCAAGGAGCTCATCGATGCGAGGCATTGGATACGCGTCGAATTTAGACACCGCGTTGACCTTTCGGTAGTCCACACAGAACCGGACCGACCCGTCGCTCTTGGGAACCAAGACCACCGGGCTGCTCCAGTCGCTGTGAGACTCCTCGACCACCCCCATGTCAAGCATCGCCTGAAGTTCCTCCCGAACCACATTCTTTTTGTGTTCGGGCAGCCGGTACGGGCGACTGCGCACCACAGTACCGGGAGATGTCTCGATATGGTGCTCTATAAGGTTTGTCCGCCCGGGCAGGTGCGAGAACACATCCGCAAACTCGTGCTGTAATTTCGTGACCTGTGCTCTCTGCGAAGGGGAGAGGTGGTCTCCACAGGGGACGGAGGCGGATTCTGCCGCGGCTTTGGTTTTTACCTCCGGTCCCAACTCCTCCCTCTCTGGCATCACCGTCGCTAGAGACACAGGCACCACCTCGCTCCATAATTTGAGGAGATTCAGGTGGTATACTTGGAGCGCCCCGCCCCTATCCGTGCGCCGTACCTCATAGTCGACATCCCCCACCCGCCGTGTAACCTCAAAAGGCCCTTGCCACTTGGCGAGTAATTTTGAGCTTGACGTAGGCAGCAGAACGAGGACTTTATCTCCCGGTGAAAACTGCCGAAGCCGCGCGCCCTTGTCATACAGCCGGGATTGCCGTTCCTGTGCCTGAAGCAAATTCTCCAATGTTAGCTGTCCCAGTGTGTGGAGTTTTGCTCTCAGATCCAGAACGTACTGAATTTCATTTTTCGCGTTTGAAGGCCCCTCCTCCCAATTTTCCCAGAGGACATCCAGCACTCCGTGCGGCTTACGGCCGTATAATAATTCAAACGGGGAGAACCCCATGGAGGCTTGCGGGACCTCTCGTACTGCAAATAACAAGGGCTCGAGCCATTTATCCCAATTACGTGTGTCCCCGTGTACGAACTTCCGAATCATGTTTTTCAGGGTTCGATTAAAACGCTCTACCAGGCCGTCAGTTTGTGGATGGTAGACACTGGTGCGAATCGATTTAATCCCCAACAATTCGTACAGTTCGCGAAGTGTTCGTGACATAAACGTCGTGCCTTGATCAGTCAGGATCTCTTTCGGGATCCCAACTCGGGAGATAATGCTGAAGAGCGCCTCCGCAACACTACGTGCGGAGATGTTGCGAAGGGGCACTGCTTCCGGATATCGCGTCGCATAATCCACTATGACTAATACGAAGCGATGTCCGCGTGTGGTTCGCTCTAATGGCCCGACGAGGTCCATGCCGATTCTTTCAAAGGGAACCTCGATTAGTGGTAAAGGGCGCAACGGCGCTTTTGGGATGGCCGGCGGATTCACCAGCTGACATTCCCGGCATGCCGCACACCATCTACGCACATCGCCGTGAATGCCCGGCCAATAAAAACGGTCCATTAAGCGGTCTAGTGTTTTTACACAGCCCAGGTGCCCTGCCATCGGATTATGATGAGCCGCATGGAATAGAAGTTCCCTGCGGCTCTTCGGGACCAACAACTGGGTCGTTTCCTCTCCGGTTCGAGTGTCCTGCGTCACTCGGTATAATTTATCATTAATCACGGTGAAGTAGGGATAGGAAAGCACGCGATCTGGTTGGATTTGTCGACCATCGATTGCTCTCACCTGGTCGAAGGCGTGTCGGAGCGTTTCGTCCCGCGATTGCTCGAGGGGGAAATCCCCGGGGGGAATCCCCCGTAGGGCGGGGTCTGTCTGCCGCGTAACTGACGTCCCCGGTGCCCCCCCCCCCCAGAACAAAGCGGGCCCCCCCCCCCCCCCCCCGCTTCGCCATACTGCAGGACCCATCCGCACACATTTCCTTCAGTAAGCGAGGAAAACCGGCCCAATTCGTACCCAAGATTAGCGGATGGGTGAGGCGGGGACTAACCGCCGCCTCCACTCTATGATTTTTCCCCCTGAACCGAACCGAAATGGCCACCAGTGGATATTCGTGAACATCCCCATGCACACATTTCACCTTCACCCGGCGTGCAGTATTCAAAGCCTCGCATCTCACCAGGTTTTGATGGATGGCGGTCTGCTCGCAGCCCGAATCCACCAACGCCTGGTGTGTACCCCCTTGGATACTCACCGGTATGCGGTACGTTCCCGCTTGATCGGGGGCAGCCTGTGGCGCCTCGGGAATCCGGACCATCACCCCCAACTCCATAACGGGACACTGATCCAGGAAATGTCCCGGCTCCCCGCAGCGCCAACAGACCGGCCCAGGCTTCCGCTCCGCCCCCGCACGGGTCGTCTCAGCCCCCTGTGGATTCAGAGGCAAAGATTTGTGAGAGCGAACAGAAGGAGGAGAAGCAGAGAAGGAAGAGGGAGGAGCTCGCGCCCGAGGCACTGGCTTCGGGGAAATTAGCCCCCGTTTCCGGGGTAAGGGAATGGGAGGAGCGGAGAAAGAACCAGGTGTTCGGGAAGGAGGAGAGTCGAAAGGAGATCCGGGGAATCCGTCCACCCCGGCATACGCCGCCAGGTGGTCCTCTGCCAGCTGTACCGCCTTCTCCACAGTTTCCGGTCGCTGGCACTGCACCCACTCCGCCGTCCGCGGCGGAAGACGGGCGATGAACTGCTCCAACACCACGCAATCCACCACCTCGTCCGTGCTCCGGCCCTCGTCCCGCAGCCATCTCCGGCATGCATCGCGAAGCTGGTGGGCGAAGGCGAACGGCCGTCCGACCTCGCGCAGAGTCAAAGCGCGAAACCGCTGTCGGTGCTGCTTTGGCGTCCGCCCGACTCGCTGGAGGATAGCTCGCTTCAGATCTTCGTACTCCAGCATCTGATCAGCCGGCAGCTGCTGGGCCGCGAGCTGGGCCTCCCCGGAAAGCAGCGGCAACAGGCGGAGAGCTCGTTCCATCCCGGTCCATTCTCCGGGGCCGCCACCCGCTCAAACAGCTCGCATCGTCCTGCGGGCCCATCTTTGTCAGCGGGATGACCGGCGGTGACCGAAGGGGGGGGTTTACCGGTGCCTCTTTCGAGCTCAGGGCGCTGCGGAACGCCGCTTGGTCCTCCGCCTGTGCTCGGACCATGGCCTCAAACCGCTGTTCCTGCTCGGCCCGTACCTGAAGGAGGGCCTGGTGCTGCGTCTGCTGGAGCTCCGCGATCGCCTTCACGAGCTCGGCCAGTGGAGAAGGCTCCGTCATTTTCCTGACCTGGGTCCCTTTTCCCGTTATCTGAAGGTGGTTCCCGGGTTTCGGCACCACTGTGGGAGAGCGTGTCAGTGGGGAAGGAGGAACGCCACAACAGGTCAGGTGTAAAGGCTATTCAGCCGTCTTTATTTAGATTTTTACAGAGGTTTTGTCTGCACTGTGCTCACGCCGCACGTCTCTGGCACCCGTACGCACACCTTCACACACACACACTCCCTCCTCCTTAAATGCCTCCTTTGATCACTGAAACAGAGAACACATGAGGTTAGATAGGCTTCAGGTGAGGCAATTCCCTGCCTATCTTCTCTCGGCCCTGCCCTTCATTCACAAACCGGCGCTCGGCCCCGCCCCCGCTGCCACAGTCATCTTTGTTGCTAAAATCAGATTGTGCATGTCCTGTGCTGGATCTCTTGATTATTTAATGGCATCATATCCATATACAGTAAAAATACTGCTGCTATTTCTTTACATAATTAGATGTTAACCTACAGAAATAACCACATTGTAGGATAACAGAGGCCTTGGTGAAAGCTGATCCTCACATTGAGATTGAGGGATCTAATGGACAGAAGTTCAAAATGTCAAAGGCCATAGACGACATGGAGGCCTACACCAAGCTCACAGGTCAGCTAATTATCCATTAATATGCAAATTCTGTACAATTAATAGTGTAATTATATGTTAGTGTTAGAATCTCACAAGCTAAGTCTCTAAATCTCAGACATAACTGTATCTAAATTGAGAAGCAAATTATTATAAATTATTGCTTTGTAAAATAATTGATGACTTAAGATGAAGTGTTTTACAAACAAGAAGTAGCCAAACTTTACTAATAAACACTCAGTTACAATAATATGTACTGAAAACTGTGATAGTATCTAATAAATAGAATCTAATATCAATATAAACTTGTACTGTATGTAATAGTTTAGTGACTGAGAACAACAATTACCAGATGAACTCAATCTGGCTAATAAACAAAATGCTAACAGTTCTTGTGATTTGTACACAGTGTCTAAAATGTTTACAATAACTTCCTATCAATATTTTATCCTCCTTAACACTCCACAGATCATATTTTTGAGCAGATCCTGTATTCCTCTGATCCAAAGCTCAAAGAAGCTCAGTCCATCCTGAAAAACATCCTCTGCAGACGTTTGTACAAGTGTGTGGGACAGACAACACCCGAAACAGCCCCTAATGTCTCAAAGGACTCAGTGAGTCAGAACTGTTTTCCACACTTTACTGTATTGGGCTAATCAGTGGCTAGCGTAGAAGCATCGCACACCACAGGAAATCAGCAGGTTTCCCCCTGAGGGATCATTAGCAGAGATCTTATCTGGCTTACTTCAGTCTTCATGTGCCATGTTTCTCAGAGTGAGAGTGAGGGAGTGTGTACGTAATGTGTGTGAGTGGAGTAAACCCTCTCGTAAAGATTAGGGCTTTGTTTAGGAATCATTATGGAGGATCAGTTCCTGGTTCAGTTCTGTTTGATAAAAAGGCACCAGGAACACAGGTACTAGAGGTTCAGGCAGATTTTGGAACAGGAAAAATTGTGATTTTTGTTTTCTTTAAAAAATAATGTCATATAACTATTGATGAGAAATATTTTGTTTCAAGGATAAGCTGGCCGTGGAGTTGTCCCAGTCCAGGCCTGATGACACAGATGTTCTCCTGAATCCTGAAGATTTCATTGTCACTGTATGAAAACAATAATTAGAAAAGCTAAAAGATTGCTTTATACTTTAATATTAATAGTATGGAAATGTGGGCTTCATTTTTATTAATGATCTGGCAGGTGTGTGGAATAGATTATGGCAAGAAGGAAGAAAACCCCATCAACAGTGTCTACTTCTACCGTAAGAACAACCCCAACATAGCCTTTCGCATCTCCAAAGAAAAGGTACTCGTCAAGTGTCATTTCTTCATTACCCTTTACACAAACATCTGCTGGGTCAGGTTTACATCATAGGAAAAGATGGTTTCACTGTCAACCAAAAATCTGATTTTATGGGAAGCCAAGCTTCTTGTGTAATCTAGAAGCCTTCACCAATATCTGTAACCAAGTTCCTGGTCTTAAAGTTTCTGATCCCAGCTCAAATACTTGAAGACTTTATGGGCTCAGTTTCCTCAACTTAGGTTCTTCAGAAGAATTATCTTTCTATATCTTTTCTATCTATCTATAAAAGAATTGAACTGATGCACCTGGGTAGGATGGATGGATGGATGGAGATGGATGGATGGATGGATGGATAGTGTTTGAGGTCTCTCTCTGACGTGTGTTTTGTCTGAGCAGGTCTCCAATATGCTACCTGGTATATTCTCTGAGCAGCACATCAGAGTTCACTGCAAACAAAGAGATGGAGAGAAAGTGGAAGCTGCAAAGAAATACTTTAAGCAGTGGTGTGTCAAGAAGGGCTTCACACCTCAGGTAACATTCACCTCCTGCATGGTGTGGATGTGGATGACTGCCTGACCTTTACTAGTGAAAGTAGAGGGGATCTGAGAGGGTCTGTTCTGAAGACCATATAGCTAATATACACTAACCTCTTTTAAGCATAACATCACTGCGCGCGCGTGTGTGTGTGTGTGTGTGTGTGTGTGTGTGTGTGTGTAGGATGCTGCAATGCAGGTTCCAGAAGAGCTTGATGTTTCCTCCTAAGGACAGACTGCAAGACTGGATCTTCATCTCCCCCTGTTAGATAAAACACTAGATTATTAAACTCATTCTTTTTAAAGAGGTAATTAACCAGGGGGGTTCAAATAATTAACAAAATAAAATGGTGTGATTCATTTGGTGATTTTTCAGGTAACTTTTGTTGAGATGATAAGCCAGTACTCGGTGGAGGTTTGAGCTTCAGCTGTAGTGTACTGTTAGTGTGTGAGGGTGTAGTTTAGCTGATGTGAGATCAGATTTAAAGCTGTTAGCTAACAGATGAATGATTATTATAATCTAAGATCACTGATAAGTGGGAGTGCAGCACAGTGCATTTATATTTGATCTTTTTGTGTGTTGGTGAAGGAGATAAACTTATAGAGACATATATATATATATATATATATATATATACATACATTAATTTTATAACCTCTTTATCTCTGTAAAGCTGTTTAGGGAAAATGTCCAATGTTAAAATACATTATACGAATAAAAGAAATTGAATGAAATTGGTGTAATTTGGGGATTTTGTGCAGAATTGTGAAATTAATCACTAATTCTTATATTTTATTGTGTTTTATTGTAATGTTGAACTGTAGTTGAATAAACTGGGTTCATGTAAAACTACAACATTCATGATGATACCCAGGTGAAAAAGAAGTACTCTTTAATGTTTCAAAAATATACTAGAAATTCAGATAGTATATTTATAGCACAATTGTACTCCTAACATGCTTACTTCAAGTGTGTTCAAATGTACTGTTTTGCATTTGAATGTATTATTAAAAAGTATACTAGAAGTTCTTGTGCAGTAAATATATACTTAGTTGCACTTTTAAGAAATATGCTAAAACACACTCATACTTTTAATGACACTTTAGTGTATTTACAGAAAGCATACATATTTTACTCTTACTTAAAATATGCTTTTATATGCACTTTCACATCCAGAGTAGCAAGATCCCATGATGATATTTTAATGTTTTTGGTGACTACTTTTAGAATCTTGCAGTCTGCTCTCGGGGTGAACTTCCTTGAACGGCCAGACCTGGGCATGTTGGCAGTTGTTTTGAATGTCCACCACTTGTAGACTATTTTCCAGACAGTGGAATGGCTGATTAAAAATTCTTTGGAGATCTTTTTAAATCACTTTGCAGACTCATAAGCCGTACCAATGTTTTCTAAAGGCCTCAGACAGCTCTTTCAATTTCACCATGGTGTTCACTTTCACTTTAAAAATCAGGAGCACAACAAACTTAATGTCCGAGTGTCAAATAGGGCAAGCCTCCTTCAATAAAATTGAATAACGATGTTCTAAACATGTGTCCAGGTGTAATAAACCTGTGTGTGATTTTAGCTATTTTAAGTGTGAATTAATGTGAGGATGTTCTAATTTAATCCTCACCAGAAATTGTTTTTTTTTTTTAAGTACATTTTACAGAAAGTAAAAAAAAATATTTTATTTTAATAGTTTAGTTTGAATCTCTCAGTATTATTAAAATTGATATTAAATATTAAGTGTCCACATTTTTTCACATGACTGTATATTGCAATATGTCTCATATTTTATATATATTAAATATTCACCTAATGAAAACAAGCCTGCTTTTCAAAGAGAAGGATCTTGAAAAACAAACTTTATTACAAAGTGTATTAATTTACTCACACATAATAAATTATAAATATAAAATATACAAATGTACCAACTTATATTAAACATATATTGAACAATCAACTTCTAATAAGCACTTAGCTTCTAATCTTAATAACATTAACAAGTCAATTTGCCAAAAATACACTTAAATTGTGTAATTTTTACACTTAAGACAATATCTTCACCTGACATCTTTTAATATATTCTAGTTTATTAATGGACAATACAGTTGTCAGGGAGCTCCCTGCTTCCTCGCCTGTGCGCACCCCGCCCGTCCGGAGCTCATCACCGGCTTACTAAGGCGGCACACCTGGGTCTCATTAACCGCCTGCCTACTTAAACCCTTCACTCACAACTCACAAGCGTCCGTTATTGTTTCCTGTTGGACTCTATGAGTGTGTTCTCTACGTGTTTTTTCTTCATTAAAACCCGTTGTTTTTCATTTGGCTCTCGCTTCGTTTGCTCGCACCTGACAGAATAACGGACCGAAACCGAAAGCACGAGGAAAGGATTCGCCGTGAGAAGTAACACAAGGCGCTTACCTCGCTATGGATCACCAGCCCAGCACGGCTTCCGATCCAGTACAGGACCTGATCGCCGCGCTTCGTGCGGCTTTTCCCTCCACGGCGGCACGGCAAGATCCTCACGCATCCACCGGCAGTCCCGTGGTGCTTCCGGCGAAATTCTCCGGGGAAGCTTCAGAATGCCGCGGCTTCTTACTACAGGTGAACCTGTATATCGAGATGCAACCTCAAAGATTTCCCACCGAGCGGTCGAAGATCGCGTTATTCATCTCCCTCCTCTCCGGGAGAGCGCTAGCGTGGGCGCAATCGCTATGGGATGATGCCGGCCCGGTTGTGCAATCCTACGCTCGATTCACCGCACACTTCCGGGAGGTGTTTTGCGCCGCCTCCGGAGTCCGCACCACGGCCGATCAGCTGCTCGGATTGCGTCAGGGGAATGACAGCGTGGTGGACTACAGCCTCCGTTTCCGCACTCTGGCGGCATCTAGTGGCTGGAACGAGACGGCGCTGCTCAGTGTGTATCGGCTGGGATTAAATACAGAGCTGAGACAGGCAATGGCATATCTGGAAGATTCAGTGGGATTGGAGAGCTTCATCCAGAAATCCATCGGGCTCTCTCAACGCCTGGCTGCGGGGCACCCAGCTCCGTCTCCGTCTGAAACTCCACGCGGCGCCGCCGCTGCCCCTGAAGCTGAACCCATGCAGCTAGGTTCTCAAGGACTGTCCAGGAGAGAGAGAGAGCGCCGCCGGGCCGCGGGGAGGTGTCTGTACTGCGGCATTCCGGGTCACAACGTCAATCGGTGTCCCACACGCCCTGCTCGTGCTGCGGTGAGTACGGTGGACTTTCCTTCTGACATTTCGCCTTTGTTCAACCTCACCGTATCGCTTCTAACCCCCGCTCTCTCCATTTCTGTACGTGCTTTAGTCGATTCCGGCTCGGCAGGGAACTTCATCTCCCAGAGCTGCCTCGACCAACTCCGTCTCCCCAGAGAGAGGGGCTCCCAGGACCTAGCGGTCCAAACGATCCAGGGACGCCCGTTGGGTAGGGGATGGGTGAAGTACTGCACGCCGGTGGTCACATTACAAGTGGGGCTCTTCCATCGCGAAAAGATCCGGTTCCTGGTCCTACAGAACTCCACCGTCAGTGTGATTCTGGGGAGACCTTGGCTTCAGAAGCACGCACCGAGATGTTCCTGGGATCCCTGTGACGTCCTGGAATGGAGTCCCCACTGTAGGGCTCACTGCCTTTCCCACCTTCCGACACGAACCCCAGCGGCGGTGCTAGGTGCTACCCGGGTGGAGGAGGCCACGACCAGCATACAGGTGGAGATCCCCAGGGAGTACCGGGCGTTCGAGGACGTGTTCAGCGCGCAGGCCGCCACCCGTCTCCCCCCTCACCGACCTTGGGACTGTAGCATCGACCTGCTCCCCGACGCTAAGCTACCTAAGGGTCGGGTTTACCCGCTGTCCGCACCAGAACGTCGAGCTATGGAGGAATACATACAACAGGCTCTCCGCCAGGGGTTCATCAAACACTCGTCCTCCCCAGCAGCGTCTAGCTTTTTCTTCGTGGGCAAGAAGGACGGAGGGCTGCGCCCCTGCATCGACTACCGCCAGTTGAACTCGCAGATCGCTCCACTTCCGTACCCCCTCCCGCTCGTGCCCGCTGCTCTGGAGGACCTGAGGGAAGCCCGAGTGTTCAGCAAACTCGACCTCCGAAGCGCGTACAACCTGGTGCGCATCCGGAGGGGAGACGAGTGGAAGACAGCATTCATCACGCCCTCGGGGCACTACGAGTACCGGGTAATGCCGTACGGCCTTTCCATCTCACCCGCCGTCTTCCAGGGGTTCATGAATGAGGTACTCCGGCCCTACCTCCAGAAATTCGTCATGGTGTACATCGACGACATCCTGATTTACTCACGTAATCTGGAGGAGCACCGGAGACACGTGTGCGCTATCTTAAGGGTACTTCGTTCCCATCACCTCTATCTGAACCGCTCGAACTGCGAGTTCCACCGCTCGGAGATCCACTTCCTGGGGTACGTCATCGGTGCAGAGGGGATCCGGATGGACAAAGGGAAGGTGAAGGCGGTGAGAGACTGGCCCGTCCCAGGGACGATCAAGGAGCTCCAGCGCTTTTTGGGCTTCGCCAACTTCTATCGCAGGTTCATCCAGGGATACAGCCGGATTACCGCCCCTCTCACCTCACTCCTACTGTAGCCAGGACCAAGAGGAGTGGTGTCGGTTCCTGCCGTGGGCGGAATACGCCCAAAACTCGCTCCGTCAGGACTCCACCGGTCTCACTCCGTTTCAGTGCGTTCTAGGTTTCCAGCCACCCCTGTTCCCCTGGTCGGACGAGCCGTGTGACGTGCCTGCCATAGACTTCTGGTTTCGAGAGAGCAGCCGGGTTTGGGAGTCCGCACACACCCAGCTGCGCCGGGCCATCCGCAACACCCGCCGACACGCGGACGCCCGGCGGCTCGACGCCCTGCCTTTCCGTCCCGGGGACCAGGTGTGGTTGTCCACCCGGGACCTGCGGATGAAACTGCCCTGCCGTAAGCTGAACCCCCGGTTCGTGGGGCCCTTCAAGGTCTTAGATCGGGTCAACGACGTGACCTATCGGCTGGAACTGCCGCCGAGGTACCGCATACACCCCACATTTCATGTGTCGTTACTGAAGCCCTGTGTCTCTCCTGTCTCTCGCCCTTCAGGTGGCCCCCCGGCGCCCGTTCAGCCTGAGGTCGTGGACCAGCCCGGGGTCTACGTGGTGAGAGAGGTGCTGGATTCCAGGCGGCGTGGGGGTCGCCTCGAGTACCTGGTGGACTGGGAGGGGTTCGGTCCAGAGGAGCGGTCTTGGGTGGCGCGACAGGACGTGCTAGATCCGGCGCTGCTGGCGGAGTTCCATGCTTCGCACCCGCGCCTGACAACAGTAAGTGTGAACAATTCAGTTTAACCATGGAAAAATACCAGAACATTTACACATCAGTTATAGAAAAGATAAGACTGGCAACAACTATAACTGGTAGAATTTTCAGACTGAGCATATTTTGCAATTTCATTTGCAATTCAAGTATTGCATGGAAAAGGAATTGCAACCATATCAGTCTGTTTCAATATTATTTGCCAGGGCTATGACACACATTTTTTCTGTAAACTCAATCATCACACATTTTCTCTTTAAAGACTGTGGATGCACTGCATAGATAGTGTTGGATTCTTTAACCTCTTTAATAAACTTAGAGAATATTTTAAGGTCAGAATCCCTACAAAGCTGTCTTCCAGATCGGCAAAGCTCCTTAACCAAAACACAACTCATCTGTGCATTACAACCTACCGGGTTAAATGCCACAATGCTCAGAATCTTGCATATTGTGCCATCAGCTAACTCGACAACAGAGTTGTTTCGTTTTTGAAGCCTTGGGTTAGTTTCTGAGTGATAACGCACACTGTTGATAATAAAACGCTTTTAACACAAGTACTGCTGTACCCTGACACCAAAAAGGTCCTCTATAGCGATCTTGTGGCGTACTGGAATGGTCATTGGATGCGGATTGCCAAAAACCCTAACGTTCTCTGACAGTTGTGATGATTTATCTGTCTCTTGTTCTGCATATCAGAAAACAGTTGTTTGACTGTGTCCTTGGCATTCTTCATATACTTGTCAGCCTTGTTTGTAAGGTCTCTCCATTTGAGGAATCTCTTTGCAATCTGTTGTTGGACATGTGTTGTTCCATTAAACAACTTTAAAAGTGTGCCATTAAAAGACTCAAATGAAAATGTGGATGTGGCCCACAGAGGTCCCCAGTTTCTCACACTTGCAGAAATGTGTATCATCAAGTGGACATTAAATGTCATATTTTCTTTGCCATACAACTTCTCAAACTCCATGATAAATTTCTTCAGTGCCTTCTCTGCATGGTCTATGTCAACCATTTGTATCTTTTCCTGAAGCAACGTATAAATACCAAAAACAAGAAGGAAAAGATGGTTCCAGTGTTTCTTGGACAGAATACCATAAAGCACTGGTAAAGAATAGAATAGAAGAAAAGATCTCCATTCAGATGCCTTCCAATATTTACGTTCTTTAACTGAACGTGGGACTCTAGTTAACTCTTCTGGTGGCTGGATGGCTAGTAACTGTTTATCTATTACTTCGGTTTTTGTGCCAATGTACCACGGTTTATCATGGTTA
This sequence comes from Silurus glanis, assembly GCA_014706435.1. Classification (NCBI taxonomy): domain Eukaryota; kingdom Metazoa; phylum Chordata; class Actinopteri; order Siluriformes; family Siluridae; genus Silurus; species Silurus glanis. Next base: position 61,946 of record JAAIIK010019202.1, on the reverse strand, counting down.
GTGGAATCCAGCCATAATGTCATTAGCTGCCGTGTTACTCCTAGGCAAACACTCTGCTGGTATTCAGGCACAAACCCATTAACCATCTGAAAGTTTGATAGCTTCATTAAAGGAGACGGACCTTTTACTCCCATAACAGGCTGCTGAGGAGTTGCAGCCATTGCATGCTGAAAATGCTCAGATTCACATCTGAGAGGAGTTTCAGGACTTATGTAAGGGTATGAACCCCCACCTTTATGGTAGCAAAAGTCACAGCCATACGTGCCATTAAACTGTTTTGTGTTTCGAATTTGTGGACGAGCCACTGAATCTGAACTACAGATCAGGGCATGCACCTTAGATGAATGTTGCTGGTTCTGTGTGTCTGTCCATTGTATTCCATTTTGCTCCAGCTTTTGAAGCTCATCAACAAATGGAGATAACAGAGTGGTCATGTTGGGTTTCTTCTCTCCAAACCAAATACAAGGTATGCAGATATTGTTTTTCCGTTCTTTTGGATTCAGTTCTATGATTTGGCACTGAATGGGCCATAGCTGACAATTGGAACTATTGAAAACTGGGATACCATCACAGTTCCACAGAAAACTAACATCATCTTCACTAATTTTACCACTCCTGCTTAACTTTACATACTCCACACCTGAATGTATATCTTCAATAATGCCATTAGTGGACATTTTTCTGGCTATTGTATTCTTGGAGTTTTCCAGAATGTCTTTAATTTGGGAAGATAAATTCAAAACAAGAAAATATGAACCATTTTTTAAATTTGTGTCTACATCGAATGGCATGTGACATATAGAACACTGCGTCTGACCCTTAACCATACCTATGTAGTTTGTGCATCCAGAACAATAGAAATGTGATTCATATTGTCCATACCACCCATATGCCTTATGAAACAGGTAAGAAGTAACTGGCACTGATGCTGGGAAATGTTCATTGAACAATTTGAGGAGGTCTTTGTTAGTGTTAAAACTGTTTTCACACTATCTCACACACATTCCTTTGTCCGTTCAGTGTCTATAGGATATTTACGATGTTAGTCTTTAAGGTAAACAGAGAGTCTTATCTGGGCTCACACATCTCCCCCTAGTATATCCTCTTATCTCACAGGAAACACTTTAGGTTAGTCTTTCTACCCAGTGTGTGTGTGTTCGAGTGTGTGTGTGGACTGTATCATCCTGTGTATAAATACGTGTCTGCCGCCTGCAATAAACTGAAGAGAAACATTGCCACATTCTGTGTGCTGTGTGATTCCTTCCCTGAATTCAGAAAGGCACTATGGAGCATCACAGGTCGTATGGAAAATCTCTCCATGAATTAAGTTTCGTTTTGGGCATGATAAAATCTAACAGTTTTGGTGTCAGAAGTGGGATACTTTCCGACAATATCCAGAGGGAGATCACGCATCAAGGTAGAATTTAATGTATTTCCTTGTTTGCTGGGATTGTCCTGTTTGCCAGCCAAAAGGGCTGCACATGTGTGTTCGTGTCTTGGTTATGCATTAATTGTTTAATTAATGATAATGTCCTTTGGTGGGATGATTTCGTCGCGACATTGTTTTTCTCACCTTAGACGTAAGATGCAAGATTAGAAGACGTTTTTTACGGTCTGTCTAATATAGGCGATATTGTCTGAAGTATCCAAAAGAATCCACGATAATTTTTATATGCCCGAAAAAAAAAAATAGATAAATGAAAAATTAATTGTTTTAAGAAAAAAAAAAATTGAGAAAAGAGAAAAGGAACTAAAGAAAAATGGACATTTTGAAAAGACTTCAAAATTTTTCAAAAGACTTCAATCTTGTTTTGGCTTTAAAGTCTATTTTTTTCTCCTAACTTACAAAATTTGTGATCCAATTGGAGAGACTGGATTACCTTTTTGTTTGAAGACTGTGATCTCCCTGGTGCCTAGCGCAGCTGTTTTGTCTGAGTGTTATGTGTTGTGTGTATTGTCTGTGTATTAAGTGTTGTGTGTCTGTTCTTTGTTCTGTGTAAAGAAGATGGGTCATAACATTTCTCGCTTACTGCCGGAAGAAAATCCCAAAGATTTTGTGTATAGGAATAGTGCTGGATTTTGGACTAATCCTTATTTAGATTATTTGGCAGGATGGGGTGAATGCATGTCGCAGGTAGATAATTTTCCTAGACATGGGTCATTCAAGACCCGCGATATGGAAAATGCGTGTTCTATGGTGAACGGTGGATGGGGCGATCCGAATTGGGACTACACTTATATGCGTGAGTCCTATGATAAATGGGTGAATATGAAGAAGTACTGGGACAAAGGTCCAGAAAGAGTCAATGCTTCTAAATGCTCTTTGAATAAGAAACAATCGCCTCCCCCATTCAATTCGACACCGTCTACTAGTCCTGGTCTTTATCCTGCGCTGCCTGTTGATACATCTTTACAGCCCGCTTTTGCATTTGTACGAGAGCGAAATGAAGTACATGTTAAACCAGCGAAAGCTAGTGATATTGATGCTATATGTAGGAGTCTTCCTATTCCAACTAACCCCACAAAATATGTACAGATCTTAAAAAGCCACACTCGGTATGCACAGTTAACGGGCCCTGATTTTAGAACTATTCTTTTGCGTACATTGGGAGATGATGTTATAGAGGAGTTGATCATAGAAAAATGTCCGACCCTTGCGCGAGGTAATGATGCCATTACAGGCGAGGGCACGGCCGCGAACCGTCACCAGATTTTTTTGGGAAAATGATGCCAATGTAATGCAAATGTATAATGAGTTAAAGGATTTTCTGGATAACAGAATAGCATCCAAGCGTGACATTTCACATGCAGCTAACACTAGGCAGGGTTTTAAAGAAACGCCATCTGCCTTTGTGGTGCGTTTTAAAGCAGCATGGGAGAATGATTCTAAACTGCCAACTGATGATACACACAATGTGTTGTTTATAAATACTTGTTTGAATAACATGAAAGCTTCTCAGGCTCAAATGATTCGCATCACGACAGACAGATTACTCGAGAAGTCGGTAGATCAGTTCTGTGCTAGAATTAGAGATTTAGATGCTGCTGGAAGTTTTCAGTCCGTTTCTGGTTCAGTTAAGTCTGAACCCACTATGTTCTTTGCTGCAACAGGAAGTGGTGCATTCCAGCCACAGAATAAAACTCAAGGAGGAGGTTTCAGGAAAAAGGGGAGGTGCAATTATTGTGGGAAGCTTGGTCATTGGTTTAGAACTTGTAGAAAAAGAATGGGAGATGAGAAAAGGGGCGTAGCCACTCAGCGAGTAGATAATGCAGACCAGCATGCAGTTGTGCAGAGGCCCACACAGCAGCAATATCCTACTCAATGGACCTCTGCATAGGGCAGCCTACGGAGCGATGAACCCCATGATTTTTCGATGATAAACTTTATCCTACAGTAATCACCCTTCAACTTTGCCTAATATCACGTTGCGCATAGACAGTAAAGACTATTGTTTTCTTGTTGATACTGGCGCTACATGTTCTTCATTTGCTGGGGGTGAATATTCTGGTCCCATTTCAGGAAAAAGTATCCGCTCCGTGCGAATAGATAGAGTTCCAATTTCATGTCCTGTAACTCACCTTTTGCCTGTGGTGACACCGACTGGTACAAATTTATATCATAGCTTTACAATAATTCCAAACTCGCCTTTAAACTTTTTAGGAAGAGATATGATGCACAACATGGGAATGGAAATTCTGTTTTTGAAACCAATGTCTCACTGTCTTTTCCTTCTGTCCTCATGCTCTCAACTGAGCCACAGCCACAGCCGGAAGATTTCTTTCATGGTAGTACAGAAGTCGTGCCTGATGAACCAAATTTAGGTGAAGTTAACCCTAAATTATGGGCCTCTCACAAAGACGAGGCAGGTTTAATCCAGGTAAAACCGTATCATCCACTCATGAAAACACACCATCCGATTTTTGTTAAACAATATCCATTGTCGAAAGAGAAGAATGTTGGCATTGCTCCAGATATTGACAATTTATTGTCACAAGGTGTTTTGATCGAGACACATTCACCGTATAACACACCGATTAATCCTGTCTTAAAGGCAGATAAAAAATGCTGGAGGCTAACACAAGATTTACGTGAGATTAATAAATTAGTTATTCCGTTAGCTCCTTTGGTGCTCAATGTAGCTACCATTGTTAACTCTATAACAGCGACTCACAGATTTTTTACTGTGATTGATCTTTGTTCTGCTTTTTTCAGTGTCCCTTTTGGCCTCAGAGACACAGACGCTTTTCGCTTTTACCTATAGGAGACGTCAATTCACCTGGACACGTCTTCCTCGGGGCTTTGTTGACTCGCCAGCCGTATTCTCCGCTGTAGTGCACTGAACTTTGGCTGATATACACCTGCCGGAAACAACCTGCATTCTTCAATACGCAGATGACATCCTTGTCACAGGACCGAGTACAGCTTGTGACTAGGTTTTCAAGACCTCTGACTGTGAAACAGATACAGAGCTTCTTGGGACTGATGAACTACTGCCGAGCATGGATCCCTGACTGCGCACAGCATTATAAAGTTTTGCGTAGTGCTATTGATCACAAAGCTCCTCCATCACATCTCATTCTGTGGTCTCATGAAATGACTGACAGTTTTGCTGCCCTCAAGAATGCTATACAGTCTGCTCCAGCTCTAGGTCTTCCGAGTTATGCTAAGCCTTTTCAAGTTTATGTGCACGAACGTGGTGGTACGGCTGCAGGGATCCTAGCCCAGGAACACGGTGACAGATATCGCCCTGTTGCGTATCTTTCCAAATCTTTAGACAATATAGCACAAGGGTTGCCTTCGTGCTTGCGTGCAGTGGCTGCTGCGGCTCTGATGGTCCGGGATGCTGAGAAAACGGTGCTGTCGCATCCTTTGATACTGTACACCTCGAATCAGGTAACAGCTATTTTACACAACATCTGACAGCACAACGTAGATCTGGTTATGAAACTTCACTCTTGGCGACGGAAATCGTAACTATTAAGCCTTCTTCTCAGCCGCATTCAGCTGTAGTAGCTCTGCGTGATCTGCTAGACGATATTGACTTAGATGGTTTTGATGACGCACATGATTGCCTTAGAAAAATTGAACGTGAGACCTCTTGTAGGCCCGATCTTTTAGATACGGCCCTGGAAGACGGGGATTGCTTATATGTAGATGTTCATGTTCAGAACCTTCTAGTGTTTATTTATGTGGATATGCGGTTGTAAGATTACCTGATGTAATAGTTGAAGCTAAATCATTACCATACACATCAGCATAAGCTGCAGAATTGGTCGCACTTACAAGATCATGTCACTTGTCTGAAGGTAAAGTAGTGACTATATACACTGATTCTAAGTATGCTTATGGTGTTGTGCATGATTTTGCTGAAACATGGAAGCAAAGAGACTTTAAAACAGCTGATGGAAAGCCCATAGCACATTTTAATCTCATAGGCGACTTTTTAAAAGCTGTTCAACTCCCTGCCAAAGTGGCCATAGATTTTACACATATGCCACCTGTAGGAAATTTGACATACCTGTTGGTTATAGTTGACAGATTCAGTAAGTGGCCAGAAGCATTTGCATGTGCGACAGAGAATGTTAAAACGGTTGTCAAAATATTAACAAACGAGATCATCTCTAGGTTTGGTATTCCTAGCGTGATTGAAAGTGATAACGGCACACCTTTTGCTTCAAAGGTAAGACAACTTTTGACTAAAAGTTTAGCAATTGATTGTTGTTTTAATATTCCCTATCACCCACAGTCAGCTGGAGTGGTAGAGAGAACAAACAGAACCATTAAGTGTATTACTAAAGCCTGCATTGAAACAGGCCAAAAATTGGACTGTTGTTCTCCCGGTAGTACTCACAGAAATGAAAATAACCCTATCTTTAACAAAACTAACCCTATCTCTAACAAAACTAATCCTTTGAAAGTTTTATGTTCTAACCTTTCATGACCCCATGGGTCAGGAGACGCACTGGCATTTCTTTCTTAGGTAACCTGGAAGTGATGGTGGACGACTACGTTTCTGCCCTGGTTGAGAAACTGAATTCTATCAGTGTTGATGTTTCACTAACTCTTCCTCTGCCCACAGATAAGCCCACACACCCTTTTGTGCCTAATCAGCAGGTCCTGATAAGAAGTCTGAAGCCCATCAAGGTCGGTTGTAGCGTCTGGCACAGGTCATTTAGACTTCATGTCCCAGGCATTCCTTTCAACCTATGACACCTACATCAATCAAAAGGTGAAACCTTCATTGGGGGTGGTGTATCCGTAAAGTGTCACACTCCCCCTCCGAAAACACTAAACAGGACCAAAACCCTGAACTCTTGTTTAGTTTGCCGGGACCCATAAAACAATAAACTCATAAAACTCATGAAACAATCCAAACTCGAAACTTGATCCAGCAGGGCTGCTTGTGACAAACACAAGACGAGATAACCCCATGCAGGTTCTCTGTTTGACCCTCACCCACATACACACACACACACCACCCCTGGAAGACTGATAACACAAGCCAGTCT
>JAAIIK010019202.1:599-15784 GCA_014706435.1 Silurus glanis | reverse complement strand
ACACACACACACACACACACACACACACACACACACACACACACACACCTCATTCTGTACCTGTATTCTAAACACCCCAGTAAAATAAATCTCAATGTGTATAGTAAACTGTGTTCTTTGATCTCTAGCTGGTCTTCTTGCTTCTAAATGCTTTCGATGTGTTTTCAGATGCTTCCCAATCGCTCCTTTCTGTAATGTGTAGTTAACTACAGTACTGAAACTTCTACAGACTGTGGACGTGTCTCCTAATTGATGCTTTGGTCCAGTACATTCCACCAAAGAGGAACCTTTATGTCTTTCATTGTGGAGCACTTCATGGAAGGTTTTTTCCTGATCCAGCAGCTCAGCATCCTCGTACAGGTTAGTTTGTTGATGTTTTATGTGGAGGAACTTCTCTACCATGGACAGATATGAGGCATCTCCAAGATAAACTTCAACACTGACTGAGCGTTTGTTCTTAAAAATCAAGAAGTTGTGGCTCAGTCACAGCGTTTTCCAGTTACTGCTTAGAATTCTGAAAAACTGAAATGCTCTTGGCGTTGAAAGAAAGCAAATAATAAAAGCCACTGGATCGAGAATATAATCAGAACAGTGGAGATGTTCTTACAGCAAGGCCTTGATCCAGTTTTGTTCTGAAAAGTCTTTGTTTTGTTTCACTGTAGGTTCCTCCTCAGACTGAGTAAGATGTACTGTGTGGAAACATGCCGAGGAATAAAACATTTCCTCTTTCCAGTCGGCTGTTAGATCTTCACCTCTCTTCGAGCTCTTTTATCTACAGCACTGGAGAATAAATGACGGTTATTAAATGCTGAACTCTGGTGTTGCACCATCGTGTTTACATCATGTCTGTACCCACTTGTCTTTCGCCTGCATTGTGCTTGTCTTTAGATACATAATTATTGCCACTGTGACACCAGCCAGTATCACTGTTCCTACAAGTCCCCAAAGAACCTTCAAACTTGTGTTCGTCTTCCTCATGTCTATCAGGATCAGAAAGGTGTAACATTTATAAATAACTCAGTCATCAAAGAAATTTCTGTTTCCACCCCAAAGCACAAACTTACCTTTCACTGAGACGCCATATACATGAATATCTTCACTGTTCTTCATGTCCAGAACGATGTAGACGCCGCTGTCAGACAGGTTTAGAGATTTCAGCAGGAGGGTTGGATAATGGAGTGATACTCTCCCTCTGTATTCATCTTTACACTGTGATGATCCTCCATCCACAGTGCAGATTTCTCATACTGTGGACCAAATAAATCACTGCTGTTATAAATCACCTCCACTGGCTCTGGGATGGGCAAATCCAGGACCAGATCTTCACCAGGCTTCAGCTCAACTGATGACCGCGCAGCTAAAGGTAGAGAACAAATCATCAATAAAACCTGGATCATGAATGTTCTGCTAACAAAACACCTCAGTTTAGTGCAGTAAACCATCTATAACATCAGACAAAGTGGTGGGACAACAAGGAACAGCGTGCTGGTGTTAGCGTGCTGGTGTTAGCGTGCTCTGTTTACTGCTGTCGTTCGAAATCAAATGCACTTCTTAGGTAGGCTACAGAAAACAATAATATAACACGAGGTGGTATCAAAAGGTTCGAGACTAGTTTTGAAAAATGCCCACAGATGGCAGCACGAGGCTGCATGCACAGTCACAGGGAGCACCAACCTTCATAAGTCAGTGTGCCAAAAGACATGGTCCTGTGTACATTGGGAGCCGTGCACAGCCGGGCTGTGATATACTGACCATGTGCGTTACCACGTCTGTTATTCTGACCACATGTGCAACCTGTCAGCGAGCATTTTGAAGCTGCTTGACACGCTTCAAAATAAAGACTTTCAGGACTTGTTCCAGATAAACACTGGGGGAGCTGCATTACTGTGCAAGGAGACTAGTTTGAAGATTTTGAAGGTGATCATGTGGAAACATAGATAAATAAAGTACTTTCTTGTAAACTGAGCGAGTCTGGAAAATTTTTGATATCACCTCATACAAAATGGCAAAAGACTCTTACGCTCAAGGCAGAGCCACACATGACAGTGGTCTTCAGCATAGCATTCACAGGCATAGACCATCCTCTTACTGTAATCAGCTTTCATGACGGTGAGGGACAGAGAGCAGGTCTTGTACTCCTCATGGGAGATTATATATCCCTCTTTCGACCTACAGGACGTCTGATCACACTGAGCCAGTATATCATCTGGCTGATTATCTGTGACCCATTTTAATGTTCCAGGACACTCTTGCTTACAGATGAGGTCAACAGATTGATGGAGCTTCGCTTTTACAGTGAATGGAGCCAGTGCCGGAACTGAAAGAGAGATTAATGTGACTTACTACAGGGGTGAAGGTTCAAACTACTTATTACACTTTACCCATCGCAGAAATCTCCTGAACTCCTAAGTCCTCCTCTCATGGACTCAGTACTGATACAAACACAACCTCAATAAACACAATAACTAATATCTCTATTCTGTCGTTCAATATGAAATCACTTAGAGGGCATGGAAGCTGTAGAGCAGCTTGTCACCCTCTCCAGGTTACTGCAGAGAAGCAGATGATGCTTTAGAGCTCTTTGGGCTTCTTGTAGCCTGAAACACAGCAGTTAAAGCCAGACTTTTGCTGAGGTTTGACCCCAGAATTCTTCACTGAGATCATCATCATCTGAGTAATAATCAAGGACCAGAAAGTACATGCTGAGTGCAAGCAAGAGCCCAGAGCCCATGTAGATGGAGAGTCTTGCAGGAGAAGAAAGAGAAAAGACTGAGAGAGCTCTGTTGCTTTAAATGAGGCCCGTCTGGTCAATTTCTCTTGTAGTCTTAATTTTTCATTTTAATTGCAAGTTTGGTGGTGCTGTGATGTAAACCTGTGACCTTCTGATCAGAGGTCCAATATCTTATCCACTGATCTGCCACTTCCAGTGCCTGAGAGACATGCCGACTTACCACATGCTACTGGAGAAATACTGGTGTCCCTCTGTGACAGGCTGTATAATTATGCCGTGTGTGCACCCATGCTAAGGTACCCCAAACATTTCTATATTTGATATAAAACCCAACCTACCTTTAGCCTTAGCTACGACAGAATTGCTCTTTGTCAGGTTGTCAGAGATTTCTGAGTGCCAGAGGAGTCCATGTCCCCTCAGATCACATGACTTCTGGTTACCCTCCACAAGCTAATGTGCAAGTGGAACAGGCTAACCAGGAGATGGGCTGCTTACTCTGCACTTTTTTAGCTAACACTAATGAGTGGGCCCAGTTCCTGTCATGGGCTGGAAATGCCCCCAAAATTCTCTTCATCATTCAACCAGCATGCAAATCTCCTCACAGCTACATAGCTGCCTCCCTCATGGATTTACTTACCAGTGCTGCACGTACACAGTGAGGAATGAAGCAGAACATTCGAGAACATGACACCATCAGCACTGCCCAGGTGAGAAGAGGTCAAATGCACAGCATTCTGCATCAGAGCAAAAAGCAGTTACAGTCCTCACGATAACGCAGAAATACAGTACACATGAAACACTGCTTTTATGTAACGACATGCAGGTAACAAAGTCAAATAAAAAGTCAAACATAGGCATCAACTCAAATATACAGAAAAATACTGCAGGGTCATCAGGGTCACATGTGAAATGTTCAGCTGAACTGATCCATTGCTTTCACACTCCAAATAATCACACCAAGAGAATCCGAGTGAATACGAAATGCAGTTTTTTTTAGAGCAGTTTTAGATCACTGTACTGCTGCTTAACCCAAGTGCACTTGAGTTAGAGGTCATGAACTGATGGCTGGATGTTCCTCAGGATTTTCTGGTAGAGTGCAGAATTCATGGTTTCAACAATTATGGTAAGTGACTGTTGGTATGATGTTGTTTTTAGGAAATGCTGTGTTAGTTTTATACCAGATGAAACGGGACACACACCTTACTAAAAGTTTAACTTTTGTGTCATCAGTCCACAGAATATTTGCTCAAAAGTCTTTAATCAAAATATAAACACTGTAAATGTGAGACGAGTCTCTGTGTCCTTTTTGACCAGAAGTGACCTTTGCCCTGGAACTCTGCATTTTTGGCCAGTCTCGTTTTTTTTTTTTTTTTTTTTATGAATCGTAAACACGAAACTTAACTGAGGCAAATTAGGGCTGCAGATCTTTAGATGTTGTTCTTGGCTCATTTTGGAACCCCTGGATGTGTCATCTTTGAGTAATGTTGGTAAGCCGAACACTCCTGTGAAGATTCACTACTTCCAAATTTCCTCTATTTGTAGTCAATGGCTTTCACTGGAGTCCCAAAGTCTTAGAAATGATTTGAAACTATTTTCAGACTGATGCTTCAATTACTTTGTTTCTCATGTTTTGGAATTGCTTTAGATCGCGGCATGACGTTGCTTTCTGAGATCTTTAAATGTGTTGCAATTTGTCGGGCAGCTTCTATTTAAGGTTTTATTAAAATACTTATTCTATTTCTTGATTCAACAGATCTGGTGATCAGGCCCCGGGTGTGGTGAGTGAAATTTAACTCAGGGTCCCTGGTGGTCTAGTGGTTAGGATGCGGCGCTCTCACCGCTGCGGCCCGGGTTCGAGCCCCGGTCAGGGAACCGACCCCAGCCATTATGGTTGCACAAGCCTTAGTGCCGGTCCCAAGCCCGGATAAATGGGGAGGGTTGCGTTAGGAAGGGCATCCAGCGTAAAAACAAAACCTTCAAAACGTCCTACATGTGCTGTCCCTCTAATAAACTCATTTCTAATCCTGTCCATCGTCGTCACTCCCAATTAACATCTCAACATCTTCAGCTCTGCTACCTCCAGCTCCACCTCATCCAACCACGTTCACATTCATCACAAAGCTGTTCAATAAGTTGGAGCTCTATAGCAGGAGATCTTCCACTGCAAACCATGGAAAGCAGATCATGTCAAGTCAAGAGTCAAGAAGCTTTTATTGTCATTTTAACCAGATATATGTGACGCAGTACACAGTGACATGAAACAATGTTCCTCCAGAACCCTGGTGTTTCATACAACATAAAGCTACATAACAGAACACAGAGTGAAGGACTGTAAGTGTCCTCACCACATAAAGTGCATCGTGTGCAACCTGGTGCAAACAGTACAACACAATACAGTGTAGGACAAATACACAAAACACAAAATAGCGCCACCAGTAACCTAATGTACAATATGATTATACTGTAATGTCCTAAAGATGACTATAAACAAGAAAGTATTTATTATTTAGTATTTATTATAGTATTTTTATTTCACATGATTAAATATAAATAATAAATAAATGGTGGTGGAATGGATTGAGATGAGTAATGAGTGTGTGTTGAGTTCAGCTTTTATAGTTCACTAACAGATAGTTGAGTGTGTGTGTGTGTGTGTGTGTGTGTGTGTGTGTGTGTGTGTTTCAGTTTAGTTCTGTTTTTAGAAGTTTGATGGGTTGAGGGAAGAAACTCTTGCATAGTCTGGATGTGACGGCCCGAATGCCTCGGAACATCTTTCCTGATGGTAGAGGAGTAAAAAGTGTGTGTGAGGGGTGTTTGAGGGGTGTATGTTTGTCAGGGGTGTGTGTGTGTGGTATGTGTGTGAGGTGTGTGGTGTGTGAGGGGTATGTGTGTGATGGGTGTGTGTGGTCGTCCACAATGGTGTGTGCTTTGCGGATGCAGCGTGTGGTGTAAATGTGCATGAGGGGAGAGAGACTCTGATGATCTTCTCAGCTGTCCTCACTATCCTCTGTAGGGTCTTGCGATCCGAGACGGTGCAGTTCCCAAACCAGGCAGTGATGCAGCTGCTCAGGATGCTCTCAATGGTCCCTCTGTAGAACATGGTCAGGATGGGGGGAGGGAGATGGGCTTTCCTCAGCCTTCTCAGGAAGTAGAGACGCTGCTGGGCTTTCTTCATGATGGAGCTGGTGTTGAGTGACCAAGTGAGGTTATCCGCCATTGCTGATCAGTGGAGAATGGTCGCTCTGTGCTCTCCTGAAGTCCACAACCATCTCTTTAGTTTTGTCAATGTTCAGAGACAAGTTTTTGGCTCTACACAAGGCTATTTATTGTTGCACCTCTTTGTATGCTGACTCATCGTTCTTGCTGATTAGACCCACCACAGTCGTGCCATCAATGAACTTGATGATGTGGTTTGAGCTGTGCATTGCTACACAGTCATGAGTCAGCAGAGTGAACAGCAGTGGACTGAGCACACAGCCCTGAGGGGCCCCAGTGCTCAGTGTGGTGGTGCTGGAGATGCTGTTTCCGATCCAGACTGACTGAGGTCTCCCAGTCAGAAAATCCAGGATCCAGTTGCAGAGAGAGGTGTTCAGGCCCAGTAGGCTCAGCTTCTCAATCAGGTGCTGAGGGATGATTGTGTTGAATGCTGAACTGAAGTTTATGAACAGACTTTGTACATATGAGTCCTTGTTGTTCAGGTGGGTGAGGGCCAGGTGAAGGGTCGTGGAGATGGCATAGTCCGTGGAACGGTTTGGATTATACGCGAACTGCATGGGGTCCAGTGAGGGTGGAAGCTGTGTCTTAATGTGCCTCATGACGAGCCTCTCGATGCACTTCATCACAATGGGTGTGAGCGCAACAGGACAATAGTCATTAAGGCAGGAGACTGTAGACTTCTTTGGCATGGTAATGATGGTCATCATCTTGAGGCACGTAGGAACAACGTTGCTGCTCAGGGAGATGTTAAAGATGTTGGTGAAGACATCCGCTAGCTGTTGTGCACATTCCCTGAGCACTCTGCCAGGAATGTTGTCTGGTCCAGCAGACTTCCGTAGGTTAATTCTGCATAGAGTTTTCCTCACTTCAGCTGTGGTTAGACAGAGCACCTGGTCAGTGGGAGGAGGGGTGGTCTTCCTCGCCACCATGTTGTTCTGTACCTCAACCCGGGTGTAGAAGTCGTTCAGCGTATCTGGGAGAGAGGCGTCACAGTCACAAGCAGGTGAAGTTGTCTTGTAGTTAGTGATCGCCTGGATGCCCTGCCACATGCGCCGGGTGTCTCCGCTGTCCTGGAAGTGGCCGTGGATTCTCTTGGCTTGTTCACGCTTTGCCTCTCTGATGGCACGAGACAGTTTGATCCTTGCTGTTCTTAAGACCTTCTCTGCTCTGAAGGTGGAGTCTCTCTTTTCTTTTTTATTTTCCTAGACCTTCATGGAGCTGGCTTTGGGCATTCTGATGTTGGAACAGGTTTGGGCCTCCTAGTTTTTATTTTTTTGTGCGGCACAAAAAATAATCACAAACTGTCAAGGAAAGGCAGAAGACAGGACAGGAAGAGAGCCGTTATCAAAAGTGTGATTTCTGTAAAAATCTGCTGTGGAGCGACACCGTGAGAGAGAGACACATACGTGGATGGAAAGGTCCAGATGTGTCCCGCTTCAGTGGGTCAGTTCTCTTTCACTTCGGAAGAGTCAGTTTCGGACTGTGTCTGAGTCCCGAACACTGATTGGAAGGTTGTTCCATAACTGTGGGGTTTATAAGAGAAACATCTGCCCCCTTGCTGGAGTCTTCATTATTTGAGGTACCAACAAATAGCCTGCACCTTTTGATCTAAGTAGGCGTGGAGGATCATACTGGTACAGAAGTTCATTCAGATACTGCGGCGTGAGAGCGTTAAGTGCTTTATACGTCAGTAGTAGTATTTTATAATCAGTGTGAGATGTAATTGGGAGCAGTGTAGATGATTAAAACAGGGCTGATGTGCTCATATTTTCTAGATCTAGTGAGGACTCTTGCTGCTGCATTCTGAACTAACTGAAGCTTATTTCTGCACTTACTCCAACACCCAGACAGTAAAGCGTTACAGTAGTCTAATCTAGATGTTACAAAAGCATCAACTAGTTTTTCTGCATCCTGTAACGACATCATATTTCTAATTTTAGCAATATTTCTAAGGTGAAAGAAGGAGATCCTGGTGATATTATTCACGTGAGCCTCAAAGGAAAGACTAGGGTCAATAATCACACCAAGGTCTTTGACAGCCGTACACGCTGAAACAGAAACACCATCCAGAGATGCTACGGAATCGGAAAGTTTACTTCTAGCTGCATGTGGTCCTAGTAAAAGTACTTCTGTCTTATCTGAGTTGAGCAGAAGAAAGTTATCGAGCATCCACTGTCTAATGTCCTTTACACACTCCTCAACATTGTTAAGCTGATCTCTCTCATCTGGCTTTGCTGAAATATACAGCTGTGTATCATCAGCATAGCAATGGAATCTAATACCATGTTTATGAATAATTTCACCCAGAGGCAGCAGATATAAAGAGAAAAGCAGTGGGCCTAAGACAGATCTTTGAGGAACACCAAACTTTACCTCAGAGAGTGTGGAGAACTCACCATTTACATCAACAAACTGATAGCGATCAGTCAAATAAGACCTGAGCCAGGAGAGAGCTGTTCCCTTTATTCCAACAACGTTCTCAAGTCTAGCAAGCAGGAGATGATGATCAATGGTGTGAAAAGCTGCACTGAGGTCGAGCAAAACAAGTAAAGAGACAAAACCCTGATCAGAGGCCAATAACAGTCATTTACCACCTTAACTAGCGCCGTCTCTGTGCTATGATGAGGCCGAAATCCTGACTGATACATTTCATAAATGTTATTCCTCAGTAGATGTGAGCAGAACTGCTGTGCTACAACCTTTTCTAGAATCTTGGAGATAAAGGGGAGGTTTGATATTGGTCTGTAGTTGGACTGCTGACAGGGTGAAGGTCAGGTTTCTTAATTAGGGGGTTGATAACTGCAGTTTGGATTTAGGTACAAAACCAGTGCTAATGGAAGAGTTTATTATTTTTAAACAGGTTTAATTCCCCCTGGAATGATCTGTTTGAGGAAACTTGTAGGCGAGGGATCGAGAATGCAGGTTGATGATTTTGATGAGGAAATAAATGAAATGAAGTCGTTCTCTTGAATAGGAGTAAAACTTTATAATTGATGGTCTGTTATAATGACACTGCTGTCTACAGGGTTACTTATAAAATAGTTTGGATTTATTTTAATCGTCTGGATTTCTTGCCTGATGTTTTCAACTTTATTATTAAAAAAGTTCATGAAGTTATCATGAACCCAAAACCTTCTTTTCAACTACTTCAAAATAATGGTGTAAATGAGGTCACGTGTGTTGTGGTGAGTTTGAGTCTGGAGTTTCTTCAGTACTGTATGTTGGTGATCAGTAGATTGGTTCCAGCTTTGAATGGCGCCCCCTGGGTGACCCACACCATGACCCGACGCCTTCCCCATTGATTAGTTTCAGCTTTGAGAAGCTCGTCTCTGCTTCAGCTTCCGTCACCGGATGAGTAAAAAGTTCTCACAGCAGTCCACAAATTTGGAGACATTTCTGTGCTCCAATTCATGTAGAAATATTAACCTAAATACATTTAATAAACACTTTCATTCACATCATTGTGCACAATTTATCAAACTCTCAGAACAAAGAACCATAAACTCCTTGTGTAATTATAGCCATAAGATACGTACAACATCTACATCCTTATAATATATGACTTTAAATGGGTCTTTAAGCAGCACTGAAGATTCTCATCACTGACCTCAGTTATTTTAGATCTTTTTCAGATCTTTTTAGTACAATCTGTCTATATTCAGTATGGACCAGTTACAGTGGGCTGGAATCATTTTGTTTCTACACACATTACGATTAAAGACACTATAAATTATAATGTTATGCAGCTAAAAGAACTGTTGCAGTGTGTGTAAAAGCACAGCAGAGTGAAAGTACAGCTAACCTGTTTCATTAGTCTTTACTGTCCTCATAGCGAGAAGAGTGATAGAGCTTCATACACACCTTTATCTTCTACATGTTTCCCTCCTACTGCTTTCCACATTTCTCTGAATTGGGCTCCTGAGGGTTTAGACCTTTATTGTCATCCATAAGTTTAATTTGGATTCAGTTCTCCTTACTGATGTGATGTCACTCCAGGTCTTGTCAGTTCTCCCACTGGAAACCAGGTGATCTCACCCACCCAATCCACCACTTTGAAAAAGATCTCATTGTGGATCTATTGCTAGTGAGACATCGGAGTCTTCATCCTTTTCACAGCTACTGTTAGATCTGGTTGTTGCTCTGAGATCTGCGTCTACGACGTGAGTCTGTCAGTGAGCAGGGAGGGGTGTTTCATTTTATTATTCCCATAGCAGTGGAGAAGGCAAAAGCAGGCCATGGGTTTGTGTGCAGTGCAGGAGAAGTTTCCTTTTGAATAAAGTTTGCTGAGCACTTGCCCTGGATGTAAAGTGCAATCATGAGAAAAGTGTACATTTTCAGTCTTTTCTGAACAAAGCAATCAATCCTTTCTTTTTTTACAATCATTAAAAAAGCATATTATATTCTACCAAATCCAGAAGGTTTTTATACTGTAAACAATTTGAGTGTAACGGGCCAAAGTGAGGAGGCCGAACAGAAAGTGAGGTCGGTCTTCTGAACCATGACTCTGCGTCTCTAAGATACAGTATTTATACCCAAACATCTCACTGACCTGCTGCCAAATAACCTCATTAGTTACCAAATATTTCTCCAACTGTTTCGTTTTAATAACATTTACTTTTTCCAGACTTTTGTTGCCCCATCACATCAAATTACCTTTTTTTATTTGACCTTAAATGGTACATTTCCTCCGTTTAATCATTTGATATTTTTATAATGTTCTATTGCAAATAAAATGTGGATTTATGAAATTTGTAAATCCTTGAATTCTGGTTTTATCTTTTTGACAGTAACTTGTTTAAATTGGGGTTGAAGAACACTTTTGATGTATTTCCTCCTATATTTATGTATATATAGTTTTTTTTTTTTTTGCCAAAGCATGAATAATATACAGAGCTGGATAGATAGTGTTCAATCTACTCCTGTTATTCATTAGCAAATGAAACAAATCCCGTCACAAAGATAAACCACTCCTGGAAATCAATTTATTATTGGAGCTGTAAGTGAGCGCTGAATGGCTCAGTGTTGACACTTAACAGGACCATGGGAATGGGTGTAGCTAAAACTCAACTCTTGGCAGTGTTTACTACAGCTCTGTGTTGATTATAACCCCAAATTCCACCCTGTGAGTTTCTGCACGTATACGCTGTGAATGTCAGTGTGAAAGTGTTCGATGGTTGTGTTCTGTCGTCTGTATTGGTATTGATATAATGATGATGATGATAAAGTCTGTGCATGACTACGAGGCACAGGGCTGCGCTTGGCAGGAAGCCTGGAGTCTGACACGAGTCTGATCCTCATCAGCCTTACAGGCGGTGAGAATCCTCTGATTACTAACCATGACACACTCCAGGGACGTCCACATCAGACGCTACATCCTTAAACACACTCCCTCATACCAGGGGGCAACTACACATTGACTGAGGGGTATTCAAGGTGCCCTCATCCTCCTCCCCCTCCCAAAAAAAAGAGTAGTAAATACCAGAATAAATACACTACCTGCAACAGCACCCCCCCATGTACTGTCTTACTCCTACTGACTTTCATTCCCCTTCTCTCCAGAGTGTATCTCCACCTCTCCAGGCTCTTCTCAACCTGCTCCCTACTCTCACCACAAATCACAATATCATCCACAAACATCATAATCCACAGAGACTCCTGTCTGACCTCGTCCGTCAACCTGTCCATCACCACTGCAAACAGGAAAGGGCTCAGAGTTGATCCTTAATGCAGTTCCACCTCGCCAAGCTCTTCTCCACCTGCTCCCTACTCTCACCACTAAACCACAATTTCAATATTACAATTTTCTTGGTGATTTAAAATGTTTGTATAACAAATATATATATATAAAAAAACACACAAAAAAAAAAGAAACTCAGGATGAAATCCCCCCTGCCCCCCTTTTCAGGTGTGTAGTTTTGTTTTTTAGTGTGGTGGGGTTTTTTGCATGTCATTAACAGGATATATTTTATGTGTATGGTGTGTGGTTCGGGTTTTATTTCCAGTGATGTGATTGGTGCTGCTGTGAGCTCTGATGCTGGATCCTCTGCAGGTTCCTGTTCTCACCTGGGCAGTGCTCATATTGGGGTGGATTTTTTTTTTTAGAGCTGAGGGTTTAGAAGTTTGCTGCTGTTGACTTGGACCAAGATCAGGAACCAGACCAGTAATTACTGCCATTAGTGTTTGATTGCTTCCAGATTGGAGGGGCAGGAAATGTAAGTGCATTTTGGTGAAACATCAAACATGTCTCACCTGGAACAAAACATGAAGTGACGACTCAGTGGTTAAGACATTAGACTGCTGATCAAAAGGTTGTGAGATCAAATCCCAGATCCACCAAGCTGCCACTGATGGGCCCCTGAGTGAGGCCCCTTAACTCTCCCATGCTAGAGTATAAATGTGATCACTCTGTAAAAGGGGGTCTACCAAAACACAATCATGTGCTAATAATCTGTGTTCTTCTGAACCGTCACTCACCTCCATCTCACTCAGCACCATGTCTCCAACATCAACAGGCAGATCTGTTCATTTCATGCAGGAACTACACTGTATGGCCAAATGTTTGTGGACACCTGAACACAAGATTGCTATGTGCTGTTTTTACCTCCCATTCCACACTGCTGTTCTAATGAGCTCCACTCTTCTGGGAAGATGTTCTACTAAATTTTGTGGAGATCAGGTACTGATGAAGGTGAGGAAGCCTGGGGAGCACTCAGCGTTCACGTTCAACCTGACTGTGTTCAATAGGGTTTAAAGCAGGAGGTCTTCCACTCTAACCTATAGAAAGCAGGTCTTCATGGAGCTGGCTTTGGGCATTGTGATGCTGGAACAGGTTTTGGGTCTCCATAGATGTGTGATACACGTGTGTGTACAACTTTGTGTAACAGTTTGGAGAAGAAGCACATATGGGTGGAAGAGTCAGGTGTCCCAATACTTTTGGTCACACAGTGTAAGTTTGGGATTAGATTCTCTCTCTTGTGATATCTAAACAAATAAACCAGATTTGGGTTCGGATTCAGCACATGGTTGTATAAGACGATGTCACTGAGCAGAAGATAAAGATCCACACAGACACTGTGGTGGAAACATCACGCTCGGGATAAAACATCATCACACAGAAGAAAGCTACACAGGAGTCAGGAGAATGAGATTCATTTCATTTTCATCTCGAGGTCTTTTTTTGTGCAGCACAAAAATAATCAAACTGTAAAGAAAAGGCAGGTGAGAGTTCAGGAAGAGAGCCGTTATCAAAAGTGTGATTTCTGTACAAATCTGTAGAAACGCTGTGGAGCGCCGGCGTGAGAGAGACACACACACACACCTGCCCAGTCTCTCTCCGGCGTCCGCTCGCTCACCTGCACGAGTGTTTCACTTACAAAATATAAATATATCTCAACGGTAAAAAAATAATCAGGCGAATTCCGCTACAAATACAATAGACATGATGTGTGTAAAACCAGGCGACGCTAACGAGCATCTCGTCCACGCCCACTTTGGGATCGTGACAGAATCCTAGCGTCAGGATCTATAAAATAAACCTCGCCCCATGCATGATTTGGGTTTGGTATGGCCTTTGGTTTCTGCTCCACCGGCGGTTCAGCGTCCTTCACACCACCAGACGCGAGGAGTTCATGTCTCCTGCATCGAGTGTTCTGTGAGGCCGGAAGAGTCCATTTCACGTGGACGGAAAGGTCCGCATGCATCGGACCTTTGCATCCGGATGTCTGACTGACATGCACCAGATGTCAGTTCTCTTTCACCTCGGAAGAGTCCGTTTCGGCGTGGACGTGGGGGTCCGATTCTGTCCTGCATTTTTTACTCGTCCGTTCTGCACTCTGGCCGTCTTGCAGACGCTTTAGCGATCCGTTGCGCTCGCAGCCGTTAGAATCGCGGGGCGGCGCGGTTCCGTCCGAGTGCGGGTTCTCGTGTTTCGTCTCCACGTCTGCGTTGGGGACCGAGCCGTAAACACTCAAACCTGCAGCACAGGGATCATCCTCAGTATTAACAAGCTCAAACACCGCATTACATAACAAATAAAACATGTTCGGACCATACCGTTGTGGGCGGAGCCTTCCTCCTTCTCCGATTGGCCGATGGTGTTAGGGGGCGTCGCCGCTCGACTCGACGCCGTGCTCTCGGTCTCATCTAACAGCCGATCCATATAATCCCTACAAAAAACACGTCCATCAGTGCATGTCTGCTTAGAATCACCTGATCAGAGAATATGTGCTTCTGATTGGCTGGGCTGAATTCAGCACTTTTAATCACTGATGGATGTAACCATAGCAACAATGAGATTACATTAGTGTATTAATGATTGTGATTGGTCAGCGAGAGCTACATATAACTGGATAACTGGGTGAAAGGTCAGGCGTACGTGACTCCCGGGTGAAGGTTGTACTTCCTCTTGCCGAGTCGCGTTTGCTGAGCGAAAAAGTCGTACCGCTCGGACTTCTTCCACATGTAATAGAAGGCCACGCACTCTCCCACCGAGCGTGTCCGGACCTGCAACATGGTACTGCATCAGCATCACCATCAGCATCATCAGTACCATCATCACCACCATCAGCACCATTATCACCATCATCATCATCATGGTCACCACCATCAGCACCATTATCACCATCATCATCATCATGGTCACCACCATCAGTACCATCATCACCATCAGCATCATCAGTACCATCATCACCATCATCATCGTCACCATCAGCACCATCATCACCATCGTCACCACCATCATCACCGTGGTCACCACCATCATCACCACCATCATCATCATCATCATCACCACCACCACTATCATCATCATCATCATCATCATCAGCAGCAGCAGCATGAACACCAAATGCAGAGTTTTACCTTGTTGGCTTGGATGAGGTGAAAATCTTTCCCATAAGCCTTTAGGCCTTGTTCAAAATGTCTACACTCCTCCTCCGTCCACACAGAGAGCTCATCTGTGGAGGAGGAGAAACCATCACACAACGGTACGGCCTTAGCCATGATAATGCAGATAAACGCTAGCGTTAGCTTCAACTTTCACTGCGTTAGCATTGGCGTAGCATTTCCTCTCTCACCTCGGGCTGCTTTAACATTAAACCTCAGTCTTCTCAGAGCTTCTTCTGGGTCAAAGTCACATTTCACTAGTTCATACAGCGCCTGTAACACACACACACACACACACACACATTACTTGCTCGTTATCTTTGACGCGTGATTACCTGCTCGTTATCTTTGACGC
>JAAIIK010019192.1:18464-30298 GCA_014706435.1 Silurus glanis | reverse complement strand
TAGGCAGGCGCATCTGCGATCAAGAAAAAACGAGCTCTGAGAAAAGTTGACTGTGGCATCGCCTGTATCAATGCAAAAAAATAAAAAATAAAATTGTACTAGAACCCACACTAACTCTCCCCTACCAGCAGATGGCAGTCGTCTGCTTTCGGCATCCAAACAGGGAAACCTGAAGAGCTAGAACTGTGAATATATCACTAGAAATAAATATATGTGAATATATTACTATAAAATATCATTACTAACAAATTTGTGTAGCTTTTTTTTTTCTTCCAAGTCATGTCTACAAAGTTGCAAAGACAAGAGCAAGAACAGTAAGTGTCTGTTCTCTCTCTACCCAGTCGTTCTTTGCTTTCTTAAGTTGGTTTTTTTTCCTTCGTGAGTTCATTCGCTAAGATGAATAGCCAATCAGAGATCTCTTTCTCGCAGACGAGCTCCACCTCCAATTCGACATGCAGAACCGACCAAAAAAAACAGCTGACGCCATCCAAATAGAGCGGTGCGGAACAACCCGGAAAAACTAACGCCAACCAACGCTCAGAAAGAAAAGCACAACCGACATTGTCACATGGCCGACTGTCAGCTTGGTGTGTCCCGGGCTTTAAATTCTTATCCGTCGTTCTTAATCTAGCCTTATGTATTTCATTGTTTAAATACGATGCTACTTTTGGAGAGAGGAACAAGAATAACATTTGGAGAGAAAATAAGAGTAACCTTTTGGAACTGTATTGTTAGTGAGCCTTCAACCAAATGTAGTTTAGGTTACATAACATTATTGTTAAGTGTTAGATTTTTAAATCACCCAAAAAAAAAAAAAAATCGGCCAATATGATTTCTAAATATCGGCATCGGCCAGAGCAAATCCCCTTTGGGTCGATCTCTAATAATTAAGGGTGGGGCTTTGAGGGTTGTTAGTATGCACAGCTGTCACTCAATCTAGATTCTTGTGTGATTGGTTCATCCACTTTTTTTTGTTTGTTTTTTTGGCAATAAGAAGGAAGACTCAGCGGGAGGTCCGTGTTTGTGTGTTATGCTCTGTTTCCTGTGTGTGTGTGTGTGTGGGTGTTTGTGTGTGTGTCTGACCCTGTTTGCAGTAACAGCAAAGTACTGCAGGTTCTGCAGCAGTCCGATGTCAGTGTGGATACTGTTCAGGTTGTTGTGGCTCAGGTCGAGAAAGCGCAGCTTGCGGCAGAAGAACAGCTGGCTGGGGATCTTGTCGATCTTGTTGCGGTTCAGGTAGAGGCGCTCGAGGTTGTTAAGTGTGCCGATCTGGATGGGGATGTAGGCGATCTGATTGTACCAGAGCTTCAGGCACACCAGCCGGTGCAGGTGCTGGAAGCTGATGATCTCCTCGATTGTCTTTAGATTGTTGTCCTTCAGGTCGATCTCCTGTAGGCAGCAGAACAAAAATCAATTCATTACAAATTTGGAACACAAAATGGAAAAAATAAATATTGGGGGAAATAACTGGTGGAAAAGGTTAAGCGGTTCCAGTGACCAGAAGAGGACCATGCAATCACAAAGAAAAATGAATACATGCATGCGAAAATAAACTAAATATTATATTCTAGTCTATAAATGGCTTTTAAACTGACATATGATTTGGAGAAAATCAAAAGATGATTTAGAATTGGTCGTTATGGAAATTATGTTTTCAGTACTTCTTGTTTTTCTGTTGGCTTTAAGGGCCTGGGGTTATTGCATTATTAAATATTTTGCAATCTCAAGTGTTTTGTTTTGAGTTCACACTTGATGCAATAGAGAGGTCTAGTTCTGGTTTGAGTGATTTAGCTAAAACAATTAACTGACACCTGGCTAGCAAAATGTCTCAAACACATCAGCAGAATAAGGTTTATTTTTCTTTCAGTGTGAACCATTGTTATGTAGCACTGCCTTGATTCTCCAGGGTATGGAATTCACCAGAGCTGCACAGGCTGTTGCTGGGATCCTCTTCTACTCCTCCATAATGACATCAACGAGCTGCTGGATGTTAGACACATGGCACGTCTTCACCTTGCGCTTAAGGATGCCTCACAGTTGCTCAATAGGGTTCAGGTCTGTAGACATACTTGGCCACTCCATCACCTTCACCTCAGCAAGGCAGTTGTTCTTGCATCTTAGCGGTATGTTTGAAGTCTCCAGTAATTCATGCTCTTGGACAGGTTGTCTTCAGCAAACCATTTGTGTGCTTTCTGCAGCACTCCTGCGTCTGTTATTTGATGCCAGCTTCTGCAGCTGACGCACAGCACGAGCACGCAACTTCTTTCAGCTCGACCCTTGCGAGGCCTGTTCCTCAAGGAACCCCTCTTATAAAACCTCTGTATGACCCTGACCACTGTAATGCAACTCAGTTTCAGGGTGTTACTGATCTTCTTATAGCCTGGGCCATCTTTGAGGAGAACAACAATTCTAATTCTCAAAATAATTTTATCTGCTCTAATACAAGATACACAAATTTGAATGGTCCTGCCAAGCAGACAAAAACATGAACATGATGAATAGGACTGAATGTGGCTTTGCATGGTTTAAATGACGTTCAGTTGTTATCACTTAGGGTGTACTGACTTTGGTTGCCAGCTATTTAGACAATAATGGCTGTATGTTGAGTTATTTTTAAAGGAAAGTAAATCTGTACTGATATATAGCTGCACGTTGACTACAATATATCCAAGTTCCATTTCTATTGTATTGTCCCTTAAGAAGATATCCTACAGTGGCTGCTGAAATGTGAGGGGTGTACTCACTTTTGTGAGATACTATACACATAGCCATTTTACCCTCTCTTACTCCAGTAATTGTAAAAAAAAAAAAATTGTTGTCATGGTATTTGAAGGTTTGTTTCCACGTAAAACTAAATGCTGATAGCAATCATATGCAGGCACTGTGCCAATAGTTGTGGCTGTTTAAATGTACAATACGGACGAGTGGTCAGAGCCCGAGATGACACGTGAAGACGTACCTGTAGGTTATGGAGGCTGAAGATGGAATGGGGGATGCGCTCCAGGTCGCACCGCACCAGCTCCAGTTCGGTCAGGTTCACCATCTTTTTCAGGCTGTTAAGCACCATCAGCTTCGTGCCCTCGTTGTTAATAGAAAGCTTCTGCAGGTGCACGCCCACATCTGTCACCACCTAAAGAGACAATTACAATATTGATTTTGGTTTAGGGATCGTTTACGTTTTATCGATACCGGTACCGATACTGATTGTTGATCCCGGTACTTACCGATATTATCATAAATACTACTCTATAACCTGGTGCCAAAAGATGTGAAATTTTTTTAAGTTCTTTTATTAATGCTGATCTTCAGTACTGCAGTTACAAATGAATATTTACTAGTGTTGCCTCATTTATTTACAATTACAATATTGTGTATATTGCATCTGATTCTGGTGTTGCTTAGTTTTGTAACGTGAGCCCACACTTTTGATTGTTTCGACATTGCCGCCATTACTGACTGTGCGCAAACCCACAGCGAACATGCGTACATATGCACGCAAGTCGAGCTAAACGTCGGCCACGTGATGACGACATTCGGGTGCAGAGAATGATAAGCAGCTGCTTCTAATTCTCCAATAACACTGAAGTATAGGGAGATAAAATACTGCGAGTATCGATAACGGTATCGTTTGTCCTGAAGCTTAGTCCTAATAAAATCAGAATATTACCATTCTGAATACATTTACTTAATAAAAAAAAAAAAAGTCTGTTCAAAATACATAGAAAAAGGATCTTACCTGAGGCAGCTTGGTGAGGTTGCTCTTCAGTCGTAGCACCTTGAGCCTTTTGAGCTCCCGTAGGCCATCGATCACGATGTAACGGTTATTTTCGGCACTCAAGTTGCCAGTGAGGTGGAGCTCGCTCAGGTTCTTCAGACTGTAGATCCATAGCGGAATCTCCTTGATGTCTGTGAACTTGATGTGCAGCGATTTGAGGTTCTCGCGGAGGAAGGCCAGAGCGGGAGCCTCGATCTTGGCTGGGGTATGGTACAGCCACAGCTCCCTCAGACTGGCCAGCTGGGCAATGATCGGCGGAATAGTGACGTCTGGGATCAGCTCCAATTTTAGCACCTGAGAGATGAACAGAAAGGCTTTAAAGTGTTATCAAAGCATAGAACAGTCTGGTAATGCTTTGATCTAGAAACATGAACCAGTCAGATCACCATCCAAAAACTGGTTTCACAGACTTGTCAATATATTTACTCACTCTGTTTGTGATTGGTTGTTTAGAAATACCTCTCGTATGGACTCTAATGCATGAGGAATGAGTGTCTCTAAATTTAATATTGTGGTCTAAATACAGATTTTGTACACAACAAGAACAAACTTGTGTTTTCTAGCCTTGACAAGAAAGTTCTTAGAATACTTAAGACTTAGAATAACATCTCACCTTAGGTTACTGGTGAACTTCCTTTTAGTTAAACTGTTACATTATTAAAATATAGTTTATAATTTGCCGAATTGTAACTTTAGCTCTCGTAATTTGCGACATTTTTAGTTCTCGCAATTATGGATTCTTTTCTAAACGACAAGGGCTTCAACAACCAACCGATAAAACGATAAAGTCAACAAATGCCGATATTGATTAGTTGGGCTGCTCAAGTTACGGTTTAGCGTGACCGCAATATAAGTCATTGAAAATAGCGGAGAGTGGAGGGTCTGGCAACAGGAAAAGAAAACACACTGGTTTCACACACGAAGGTGAAACATCAGCACGGTGAGCAAAAACTATCATCCTCATCAGGTGAAAATGGTACAGTATAATGAAGTGTTATTGTGTAAACTGTTTGTTTTTCTAACTTCAGGACAGTGGCACAGTGGATCTGTTTTGGCGTGACTCGCGAGCATCAAGTTGCGCAATCAGCTCGCTCATGACATAGTGATGGATTCAATATAACGGTGGGGGAGTGGTGGCTCCAGCGGTTAAGGCGCTGGGTTATCGATCGGGAGGTCTGGGGTTCAAGCCCCGGTATCTCCAAGCTGCCACTCTTGGGCCCTTGAGCAAGGCCCTTAACCCTCTATGCTCCAGGGGACCCTTACGAGAAAAATAAATCAAGGACCGTGACGTCGGAACGATGTGGGGCCGCCTTCCCGTGGGCTCACCACCTGCAGGAGGGACCGTAAGGGACCGGTGCTGAGAGGATCGGGCAGCAGTCGAAGGCGGGGGTCTTGACAACCCGATCCCTGGACACGGAGAAGTGTCTAGGGAATCTGCTTAGACTGCTGCCCCCGCGACCCGAATTACGGACAAGCGGGAGAAGATGAATGAATGAAGATGAATATAACGGTGGCGAACAAACACTAAATCTGAAAGCAGCAAATAACAGCAGCAGTAAACGATGAAAGTTTTTGTTGTGGTTTTCAGCGAATGATTATGTACTTGTACACCAATGTGTATTTTTTCGTTTATTGTTTTTAAGCCTGTTAGCTTACTGCGTTTCTCTGTTTCATTCTCTTTTTATAGCATTGTCTAATACATCAGTAATCTGTTATCTGTTTTCAAACGTGATTTACTGCGGCTTCACTACGTTCGCATGCTTGTTTTTAATGTTTGTATATTTAATTTATGCATACATCATTTGATTATTATACAAAATTTAATTAATTAGATTCCAGATGCTTATATCTTCAAAACAAAATGTCTGTCTTTTATGCCTGAAATAGTCCTCTGTGATTTTCTCCCCATTGTTTCAAAGATCGATCTTTTGTATGGAAATATATTCCGGGTAATTTTCAATTGCGTTTTCTGTATGTGAACGCATAAATTGTGGCATAATCCAAATGCAATCTACCCTTGCCATTTTCGCGTTTGCAAACGCACAGTGGCAACCAAATTTCTAATTGTCCATTTGCAACTTTATTTCCCGTGTCTTACGAGTTATGGCCAGGTCGTATTCAAATATCGATATTAATTCCACATCTGCTTTTTCACTTTCACTTTCTCACTATGTGGCCTGCCAAAACTCAATTGGAATCGCAATTCCTTTTGCATTTTGGCACAGAAAGCGGTCAATCAAGTGTCAGGGGTGGGACTTTTTTCCACGGTCGACGACTAAAAGGAGAAACGCCAGTAATAGACGTTTTTTGCGGTCATGTTTCGACCAATGGAGGTAGTTGGGTGAAATTGTGGAGGACATTATGATGCTCCGCAGCAAGCTGATGACCGTTCATACTCTACTGATGTTGCTGTTCGTCAAGGCCACAAACTTATTCAACCTGTCCATCAATTAATGGCTTCTGAGTAAGAGGAAATCTGTAATGTTGTTTTTGCCGACCTAAGCGAAGTGGCTAACAGGCTTTTAGTCTGGCATATCCTTCCATACTATTGATTGCAACATAGTTCATTTTCAGTGTGTACAGCTTTTTGGGGGTGGTGATGCCTGATTAGGGGGGAAAAAGTCCGAATTAACAAGATTTTTTAAAGATTAGTTTTAAATACGTTATTCAATACTGTCCGAAATATTAAATAATATTAAAGGACTTACTGCGAAATGGAAAAACAAGCATTAGGTCGTACCTCGAGCTCGAGCAGGTCGAACACTGTGTCTGGAATGCCGCTAAGCATGAACAGATGCAGCTCCAGCTTCTCTTGTGAATTCTTGGTGATCCTCTGGCGAAGCTTCTCCAGCGTCCACTCGTTGTTGAGGTTCAGCTGGCGCAGCTTGTTCTCGCTCACCTCGGACAGGAAGACAGCGAATCGCTTCGAGTATAGCGGGTCGTACTGGTCGATCATGTGCAGCATGAAGGCAAAGTCGTTCTTGACGTCGGGGATGTCGCTGTAGCTGCTCTCCTCGCGGATCGACTCGAACGAGTAGTGCTTGAGCGAGCGGCCCAGCATCCAGCACAGCGTGTACATGCAGATCAGGCCGTAGATGATCACCAGCGAGATGTAGAACCAGGCCAGGATCTTGAAGAGCGTGGCCAGTGGGTGCGCGCAGTTGTACATTCGGTAGCCCGTGAGCCGCTCGATGTCCACTTTGCACTGGACTTCGAACGAGATGAACTGCACGTAGTACGCCGTGTAGCTAATGATCAGGATGAACTTGATGACTTTGATGATGGTCTGGCGGATGTAGAGCCGGTAGACGATGTCCCCTTCCTCCACGTGGATTCTGAACTTCTTTACCTGGGTGAGAAACAGAGAAGTGTGTTACGCTGACTGGAAGTCTGATTAGTTCCATTTTTCAAAACATGCAAAATGGACATTGCCTCACAGGAAAAAAAAAAAAATTCTCTCAATTCTTCGGAAACAATAGGGTGTGCTCATTAATATATGACTGTAGCTGTTTGATAGAAAATTATCCAAAGCTTTCCGACCCATAAAAATTCCAGAACTTGTGGATTATTATCAAGTCATTTATCAGAATCAACGTTTTCTAGGCACAAATCTACTTGCTTTCGAAGTCAGCACTCATTTAATTCAATATCTTCAAGTGAACTATGTGTATTTACCCCCAATTAGCAAGCCTGGGCGACTGTGGCGAGTAAAAACTCCCTTAGATGTTATGAGGAAGAAACCATGCGAGGAACCCATCCTCATTTTCATTTCTCATCGGCTGCAATTTTATTTAATATAAACCCCATGAGCACATGGACAAAGGCATACTATTACAATATGGAATCAGATTATGTCTGATGTATGTACGGCAATCGATAATGTCATCAGTGGGAAAACTAGCCTTTACGGAACAACAGAAGATAATTAGAGAACAAGTTCCGGTCGATCGCTTGCATTAATGAAACGTCCCCACCACAGACAACTCTGGGTATCTGTAATATTTTATAACAAGAAACTTCTCCAAAAAAAATTTCCTAATTTAAACATGGTGGTAGGCGAATACCTCTGGTATGCAAATCCCTCTGGGGCAATAGGGCAAGAACAGGCAAAACATGCCCTTGTGTACCACAATCTAAAATAGATGAGAAAGAATTTGCTCTCGTTTTCAGAAAGTAGTTCTAGTCCGAATCGATATATCAGCTAATACGGAAAATGTGAGTTTTGGTGCCCTTGGTGGTGGATGGTTATATTGCTGAACAGGTGAAATACAGGAAAGGGACATGATCTTGTAAGCATGATTCGCTCAGCAGTTTCTCTTTGTCCTTCCTTAGGGCTGATTAGGAGATCACATGTCCCTGTGAGCTGTACACCTTTTCATCAAATGCTCTGTATGAGAGCCACACACACAAACAAATATGACAATATGACTAGCTGGACCAAAGTGTCCATCCTTGATCAGTGATGGACAAATCGATGATTCTTGATTGCGGCGTCAGACACAAACCTTCTCAAAAAGCGCCTTGGCTTGCTCGCCCTCCTTCTTGTCCAGAACCCCGGTCTCAGATCGGTCGACGATGCCTTGCTCGATGCGTGACTTGGTGCGCTGCAGCATGGGTATGCTGGCCTCCACGTCCTGATCACTCACACTCGACACCTTCTTCTTGTCGATTGCGTCGTTCAGATCGTCGCTTTTGCCCGCCGGCTTGGCGTCGTTTTCCTCGGCCACGGTCTCGGATAAGGCGCGCGTGGTCCACGGCGAGTCGAAGCACTTCAGTAGGATGGAGACAAAGTGTTCGAGCTTCGAGCTGGTGCGTGGGAACTTGAACCAGAAATTGCTGCATGCTAGTAACACCAGCGTGTGCAGCAGCACCAGGTACGGGAAGTACTTCGCAAACCAGTGCAGCTTGTGTTCGTAGCAAACGGCGTCCACGTAGTTGTACTGGTGCCGGTCGAGCTCGTACTGGATGCCGCGGGGCTCAGGTCGAGGGACGGTGGAGCTGGTGTTTAGTGTCTCGCAGCGTTCGTCCACCACCCACTTGCACGGCAGGCAGATCATCTTGTCCTGGGTCACCTGTAGCCACAAGGGAGTGTGTTACAGAAATCATTACCTCTGCTCGTTGCACTAGTCCAATGGGACTCTAATGGTGTTTTGCTAAAGATGTTTTAGAAATTGTACTGCTATACAATACAAAAACAGGAAGCTTTGTCAAATAATATACAACCCGAATTTGAATTTTGTATAAAATGAAAGCTAAAAGACTTTCAAATCACATAAGCCAATATTTTATTCACGGGCACATATTTTAAGACCAGGGGCATCCAACAAAGGTCTTCGACCTCGCCTCGGATTTCTCCGGTCTCTCGGAATCTTTTTATATGATCTTATGTACTGTAGATGATGAGATTTGCAAAGCCTTTGCAATTTGACGTTGAGAAAACGTTGTTCTTTTAAAGTATTCCGCAATCTTTTTACGCACTCGTTCACAGATTGGAGAGCATCTGACCATCTTTACTTCTGCGAGACTCTGCCTCTCTAAGACGTCCCTTTCATAGCTAATCGTGTTACAGACCTGATTGTCAATTAACCTGATTAGTTGGTAGATGTTCTTCCAGCTGAATATTTTTGAAACTTCTGGCTTTCTCAGCTCTTTGTTGCCCCCGTGCCAACTTTTGTGAGACCTGTACAGGCATCGAAATTGAAATAAGATCATTTTGAGTCAAATCCTAACATTTCTAAAATTCCGGTTGTAATACAGATGTACATAAATGAGACTTAATAAAAGCTGATTTGAACAGCTTTCATTCATACAGCCAATTTTATACCTCAAAGGACACTGGAGAACGATGAAAAACCCCTTGCCCTTAATGAAGGTTGGCCTTATGATGATGTATGGTATGTATGATTTATCTTGTCCAGGGGCTGCAACAACGCACTGTGTTTCGAAAGGGTGCATGTTAGAGCAGGGAAAATGTTCCATCGAAAGCACATTTGAAGCAAAGACAATATACATTGCTGTGGAAAAGTATTTGCCCCGTTCATGATTTAGTTTTTTGCATATTTGTCACACTGAAATGATTCCGGTCATCAAACTAATTTGCATGATGATCTGAATCATCAAATTTTCACAGCACTATTAGAAATCATCAAACAATGTTAAAAAGATGTTCCATCAGCTGTACTTCCAGCTTCAAATAATCTTTGTTTCTTTAATTTCCCTTCATCAGGATGTCCACATGGTAGCGCTGTCTTTTAGGCATTTTGTTGATTGTAATAGAAAAACAATGACAGAAAAAAAGCGGGGTCGAAAAAGAGATAGAAAGCAGACCTGCAGCGTGCCTCCGAACACTGCGATCATCAGCATGACGATGGAAATGTAGTCGGTGAAAACGTCCCACCATGGCTTCAGGATCCGATACGCCGGCTGCGTCTCGGCGAAATAACGCAACTCGGTTACGGGAATCATGATGGCTTACCTGGAAGAGAGGGAGAGAGACAGGGTGGGGTTAGTTATAAACTGAAGTCTTTCATAAACCACTGAAACCAAATATCAGGATGTGAAAACCCATGTTTTTCAAGCGTGAGCAAGAAAACAGACATGGCCTTGTCTTATACAATAACTTTATTAGAGCAAAGCAGACTCAGATCTGCAGGAAAGTAGCTACCAAGAGGAGCACTTACAGCATCTTCCTACAATACGAGTAATCTGATTAGTGATTTTATGCTGCTTAAATGGTATCTTTAACAGCGGGTGTGAGGCTGACCCATGTGCATGCTGTGAATTGTACAGACATGAATGTGCATCTATCTTTCTCCAATAGGTGTATATTTCTGTTTGATATTTATCTTTGGACCATTGAGCTGCAGAATTCTCAGGCACTCCGTAGGAAAGATCAGCGACAAGCCCACTTTGAAGATACGTTTTATGTCTCGGAGACATTGTCATCTGGTTTACTTCTTCCAACTGGTCTTTAAGAGTAAGACAAGAGGTCGCAATCGAGTTCAGATTAAACCATTTATTATACGCGAGCCAATTAATTTGTTCCAAGAGACTGCAGCTCGACGTTCGAACCCTTCTTTACCGTCGATCACTGAATTCCCACGTACAAAAAAAGTGCATGTGTGAAAAGCTTTTCTCTACTCTCTCTTTTTGCCTCCAGCTTAATGTTTAGATTCTTCTTTAGCACCAGATCTGAATTGTACTTCATTTTTACATGGGTTATAATGTCTCTCCAAAAAAACAAACAAACCCAAACCAGCAAAAACACGATCTTTCAC
The DNA here is from genome assembly GCA_014706435.1 of Silurus glanis. Lineage (NCBI taxonomy): Eukaryota > Metazoa > Chordata > Actinopteri > Siluriformes > Siluridae > Silurus > Silurus glanis. The sequence continues at coordinate 19,246 of JAAIIK010019192.1, read as the reverse complement.
TAATGAGACTGAAAGCATTTATTGCAAATCACCCGGATACTATTGAGACACTTGTTATTGTTTATTTCATTATCCAGCAACAAACAGGGATGGTAGGCAATTCATGTCGCTGTCTGTAACACACCACAGATCATCTATTTTAATCTTGGGGAAAGTGATAGCTTGTTTACAGCAGGGCTGAGTTATAAGAACAGTAGACGTACAAATAGAAAACCTCAAGTGGGATACGTTTACAATCGATACGTCCTACATTATAAAGCTGCTTCAAGTGTTAGGTGAGGATATTCACGGTCTCTAACAGTAAACAATGCTTGATCATCAGCATACCGTACCGTAGGCATAAGGGACATGGCATGTTGACTTGAAAAGGTACATGACATGACGATGAGGGGCATCTTGTTGCTTGTGCACATTTGATGAAAGACCGCCAATTGTGTGTTTGATCGAGGTCAGAGGTGTCCAATAATAGATCGCAAATGTAGTATGGGTAGATCCTATACCATTCAAAACCTTTTTAGAGGTTAGAAGTTTCGAGTAATTCCACTTATTTATGTGCCTTTTCCCAAATGAAGATTCTAAAGTCCATATACCGTTCCACCATAACTGATAAATGAGCACCATATATGACCATAAATGTATTGAATTGTATTGTAAAATAAGGGTTCATATACATACATATATATACACATACATTATATATATATATAATTATTAAATATTTATAAATTTATAATTTTCATTTGTAAAAAGGCACATAAATAAGCAGACACACACACACACAC
>JAAIIK010019192.1:0-13464 GCA_014706435.1 Silurus glanis | reverse complement strand
CATGTATCTAATTTAGATACAATCGAGCTTTGTTTAAGGAAACAGCAAGTCTCAAGACGCATGTTAATAGACATCTGCAGTGTTCGGTCTTGAACCGGCGACCTCTACGCCAGAACACTGGTTTTAGATGAAGCGATGAAAAGCATTCGCTTCAAAATGCCCTAGGAAACTAGTGTTCGGGAAAAACTGGTGAACGTGTTACTTCTACAGAGGAGACTAGAGAGATATCGGGCGTGGTCCTGATTGCTTTCGAATTTCCTTTTCTTAAGACACACACACACACACACACACACACACACACACTTAAACATGCATCAAGGCAGTAATAAAGGACCACTTATACTTACAGCCAAACAGGCTTCCGGCACTGCGATTGGATGATCGAGGCAAATGAATGAACTGGGGGGGGGGGGGGGGTGAAACTAATGCGAGCTCCGGCTGTGTCTCACACTTTCTCTTCAAATGCTTATAACACAAATTATGGCTAGGAAAGTTCTGGATCACATTTTGTCAGTAGCCTTTCCACCCCCCAACACAATCAAAACAATAGTTGGTCGATTTGAGTAATTTTTCTCTGGTCACGCAATCGAGCTGTTTATATGGAAACACTACAGATTTGGATTCGGAAGCAATTTAAATGAAGTAGAACTAGCCATTAACTAGAACGTGTGATGGCAGTTATTTCTGCCCTGCATTGTGGTTGCCAGATTGAAGCGGCTAAATTACTCACAGCTGCCCACGGTCTGATTCATCCCAGACAGACAAAGTGTGTGACAGTGTTTTGCCATTTAAGTCCTCAGCTTCCTCGAAATGAACAATTTGCCTGTTGGACTGCTTAGAGGAAAAGATCAGATATGATGAACACGGACCAAGCGCACAAAGACACAAACGTCCAAACATGAAATTTAACCGCTTGCAGTAGAGATCGACTAAAGTAGAAGGAAGACTTGAGTCATTTGGATTTAGCAAGTCCTATTCAATAACACAGTGAAAGAGAGGAAAAGCCGCTCGAGAAGATTCTCTTAAAACTCAAAGACGAAGGTCAAGAGAAACAAAGAGTGTTGAAAAGACGTATAAACAATGCCTTAGAAGGTCTACAAGGGATATGAGGTTGTGGGTTTGCTAACACTCCCACGGTCTGATCATCAAGGCTCTTTTTTGTGGGTAGAGTTGTGTGTTATCCATAAAATAAAGTGATTCATTTAAATGGAGCAAACAAAAAATGTTTATAATATACGGTCAGGTCCATAAATATTGGGACATCGACACAATTCTAACATTTTTGGCTCTATACACCACTACAATGTATTTGAAATGAAACGAACAAGTTGTGCTTTAACTGCAGACTGTCAGCTTTAATTTGAGGGCATTTACATCCAAATCAGGTGAAGGTTTAGGAATTACAACAGTTTGCATATGTGCCTCCCACTTGTTAAGGGACCAAAAGTAATGGGCCAATTGGCTTCTCAGCTGTTCCATGGCCAGGTGTGTGTTATTCCCTCATTATACCAATTACAATGAGCAGATAAAAGGTCCAGAGTTCATTTCAAGTGTGCTATTTGCATTTGGAATCTGTTGCTGTCAACTCTCCAAGATGAGATCCAAAGAGCTGTCACTAACAGTGAAGCAAGCCATCATTAGGCTGAAAAAAACAAAACAAACCCATCAGAGAGATAGCAAAAACATTAGGCGTGGCCAAAACAACTGTTTGGAACATTCTTAAAAAGAAGGAACGCACCGGTGAGCTCAGCAACACCAAAAGACCTGGAAGACCACGGAAAACAACTGTGGTGGATGACAGAAGATCTCTTTCCCTGGTGAAGAAAACACCCTTTGCAACAGTTGGCCAGATCAAGAACACTCTCCAGGAGGTAGGTGTATGTGTGTCAAAGTCAACAATCAAGAGAAGACTTCACCAGCGTGAATACAGAGGGTTCACCACAAGATGTAAACCATTGGTGAGCCTCAAAAACAGGAAGGCCAGATTAGAGTTTGCCAAACATCATCTAAAAAAGCCTCCACAGTTCTGGAACAACATCCTATGGACAGATGAGACCAAGATCAACTTGTACCAGAGTGATGGGAAGAGAAGAGTATGGAGAAGGAAAGGAACTGCTCATGATCCTAAGCATACCACCTCATCAGTGAAGCATGGTGGTGGTAGTGTCATGGCGTGGGCATGTATGGCTGCCAATGGAACTGGTTCTCTTGTATTTATTGATGTGACTGCTGACAAAAGCAGCAGAATGAATTCTGAAGTGTTTCGGGCAATATTATCTGCTCATATTCAGCCAAATGCTTCAGAACTCATTGGACGGCGCTTCACAGTGCAGATGGACAATGACCCAAAGCATACTGCAAAAGCAACCAAAGAGTTTTTTAAGGGAAAAAAGTGGAATGTTATGCAATGGCCAAGTCAATCACCTGACCTGAATTCGATTGAGCATGCATTTCACTTGCTGAAGACAAAACTGAAGGGAAAATGCCCCAAGAACAAGCAGGAACTGAAGACAGTTGCAGTAGAGGCCTGGCAGAGCATCACCAGGGATGAAACCCAGCGTCTGGTGATGTCTATGCGTTCCAGACTTCAGGCTGTAATTGACTGTAAAGGATTTGCAACCAAGTATTAAAAAAGTGAAAGTTTGATTTATGATTATTATTCTGTCCCATTACATTTGGTCCCTTAACAAGTGGGAGGCATATATGCAAACTGTTGTAATTCCTACACCGTTCACCTGATTTGGATGTAAATGCCCTCAAATCAAGGCCCTTAACCCTCTATGCTCCGGGGGTCCCTTACGAGGGAAATATCAAGGTCCGTGACGTCGGAGTGACGTGGGGCCGCCTTCCCGTGGGCTCACCACCTGCAGGAGGGACCGTAAGGGACGGTGCTGTGAGGATTGGGCAGCAGTCGAAGGCGGGGGCCTGCTTAGACTGCTGCCCCCGCGACCCGAATTACAGATAAGCGGGAGAAAATGAATGAATGAATGAATGCCCTCAAATTAAAGCTGACAGTCTGCAGTTAAAGCACAACTTGTTCGTTTTATTTCAAATCCATTGTGGTGGTGTATAGAGCCAAAAATGTACAACATTTTTGGCTCTATACACCACCACAAATGGTTCTTTCCCAAACTGTTGCCACAAATTTGGAAGCACACAATTGTACAGAACGTATTAAGATGTGATAGCAATACATTTTCCCTTCACCTAAACCAGGAGACTTAAACCTGTTGAAGTGTGACTATGCTCCTGAGCACAAGTTCAGTTCTATGAAAATATGGCTTGCATGGTTTGGAGGAAAAAAAATTCTTGTGTGGCCTGCTATAGAGCTCCGACATCAACACTATTGCACACCTTTGGGATGAAATGAAATGCTGTTTGCATCCCAGACCTCCTCACCCTATAACAATACCTGACTTTACCAGGGGTGACCCCAAATAGTCGAAGATTCGATGCTTGGATACAAGGAGCCTGATTCGACTAGCAATCTCACAGGCGAATCTTTGCAGAGGTGTTATGAAACGAGGTTCGTCTTATTCTGGTTAAATGGGGGTGCTCAAGGTCCGATTTCACTTAGAACTAACGGTTTTCTCCCAATAAGTTAATATACGGCCCATTATGATAAACTTTCTTTCGGCTTCTCCCGTTAGGGGTCGCCACAGCGGATCCTCCGCATGTTTGATTTGGCACGTTTTTACGCTGGATGCCCTTCCTAACGCAACCCTCCCCATTTATCCGGGCTTGGGACCGGCACTGAGAGTGGCTGGGGTTGGTTCCCTGACTGGGGATCGAACCCGGGCTGCAGCGTTGAGAGCGCCGCATCCTAACCACTAGACCACCAGGGACCTCGGCCCATTATGATAAATGTTGTAAATTTGAAATGTGAAAAGAAAGAAGCTTTCAATACATATTTTTTTCCATGCGTGAATAAATACAACCACGCCTGTGACAGTTTGACTTTCCATTACCTGCATCTTGTCGGATTTAAATCTGTAACAATGTCTGGTATATTCTGTAAAGGTATATTCTGTTCTAATTTAATCAGTGGCACTTGCAAAGCATCACCATTATAATTGCTCATACTTATTGTTCTGTCAATCTTATGCTCAGGTGTCCAAACTTGTCTACACAGTGCAAGTTACTGATTACTCCAATTCAGGCACAATAAACCAACATTATCTGTCATATAAGTAAGTGGGACAAGTGGGTGCTTCTTTAAGACACATGACTGCAACCAGTGCAATTTTTTTTAACTGCTCTGCTGATGCGGTTTCACAGGGGAGTGTTACATACTGGAAGGAAAGTGCCACCTACCATACTTTTTTCCCTTTTCTATCTCATAGAAGCTCACAATTGGCTAGTGTGCATGTTATTGACATGAAGGACCGACATCCCTCTTACCCGTACTCTCACTCTCCTGGCCCATGGACAGAGACTGCTGTGGCTTTGTCGGTATTAGAACTAATGATAAGCTGAATCCTTTTTGCACTACTCGGGAGCCAATTAATTCAATTGTGGAAATTGTGAAAATTTTGTGAAAATTGTCAAAAATTAAATAAAGGCCAATTAAAAAATTTAATAAAATTTGGCAAGGTGAGTTCTGGCGTGTGGAATCAACTCGAGAGATTTGGGTTGTTTTCTTTGAGGCTTTCAATTCCTGGGATCAGTAAATCAACAGTTTTTCCTTTTTTTTTGGAATTCAACTTTCAGCAAAAAATAGCGTTTTGAGACCTAGCCTACTCAGAAATCAATATGGGGTTGTATACTGTAATTTGTTTATAATTTAACAAATGAGCAATTTACAGTAGCATAATGTATAAAAATTAGCAGTATATATGTATGAGGCAGTGGGCACGTGGACAAGTGGTGGTTCGCAAGTGAAGGGCGGAGCTAAAACTGCGCTTTGAAACACCAAAAACCCAGGAAAAAAATCCGTGCTCTAACACAACTGAACTCTGTCGATCGCTGGCGAGAGTAAGGCATCTCACAAGGCAGGAGAATGTTCACACGTACCGCATATATGCCGCCACGCTACTGCCTGCTGCGCCAAACTTAAAATATTTTTACTGTATCGCTATAGTCGTCGTAAGATCAAAAAATCGTACGTCGTGCCATTGTAACTCAGGGATTGACTGCGAATTATCATTCCAGCCCTTGATCTGCAACGTGTCTGCAGCTATAAGCAGGATTATATTTAGAAGTGATTATATTCTACCAAAAGGCAGTCTAGCCTTTACAGCCAATTAAACTGATCAGCAGACCCAGATCCACGATAAATCAATTTACTGAGTAAATGCTTGACAACTTTCACTACTGATTCGTCCAAATCTGTGTGTGAAAGATTCTGAGCGAACTGCCATTGGAAGTGTGTGTTTAACTAGGAGTTAGGGTTAAGCGGGAAAAAGACTAGCACCAAGTGATGGGGTTAAGAAGAAGTAGTAGAAAAAATAGCAATGAAAAAGTGACATGGTTGTTATGGGAATAAAGATGACAGAGAAAGCGGAAGTGAGATTACACAAATTGAGTGAAATTCTTTTAGCTGTACAAGTGTTTGAGTGTGTGTGTGTGCGAGTGTGAGAGAGATCACGGGGGTCAGGAAAGGTGACTCAGCTCAGACAGAATGACGTCTATACGCCGACTCCTGTACAATAGTTATCCCACGCACGCTCTCACACACACACTCTCTCTCACACACACACAGCTATTGCTGCTAACACAAAAAGAAAAGTGGTAGCAAACTGTGATTGCTAGTTCTTGTGTGCAGTTCAATTTTATTTGCTAGCCACACATTAGGACAGAAATAAAATCCAAGTGTCAAATCCAACCAAAAGTGGGACTCTGTGTGTGTGTGTGTATGTGGGTGAGAGTGAAAGAGAAAAGATTAAGAAAAAGAAAAAAAAAAAAAACTTGTCAAGGAACAGAGACTCTTTTTTTCCTTTTCATTCACTTGCTTTTCTCTCTCCATCTCTGTGTGTGTGTGTGTGTGTTGGGTATAGTCGGTCTCTGGGCGGATCCTTTCCCAGCACAACTGCAGGCTAATCACGCTATTTGGGGTGGGTAACCAGTAAACATGCACATGCAGACACAAGCGCACACACAATGGCAGGGGCAGAGATGCTCACATACACACACGTACACACAAACAGGGGTAGGTAGGCAGGCACACATATCCTTAAGCATATATACCTCTCTCTCTCTCTCTCTGTCTCTCTCTCTACTAATGCTTCCATCTCTCTATGCTTTTTTGTTTAATTCCAATCAATTCAGTGTGGGTTGCCGGTAACAGTGTGTGTGGATCAAGCTCAGCTTACAGTGTGTACAGGAATAACTAGAGTCTCTCAAACCTTGTCTCTTGATCATCTCTCTCTCTTTCCACTCCCTTTCTTTCTATTTGTGTCTTCCTCTCTCTGCCCATCGTTCTCTGCCCTATCTGTCTTTCCGTCTCACTCTTTCTGTCTCCATCCACCTCTGAGTATTTCCCATTCTTTTTCTGTTTTAAAAAGTTTAGTTTCTATGTATTTGCCTAACAAGCGCAGTACACCAGGCCAGTGCAGCCTCACGCACACACACAGAGTACGGTATATTTTCCTTATCTGTCTCACACACACACACACACACACACACACACACACACACACACACACACACACACACACACACTTTAGTGACTCTACCAGCCTTCTGTACAAAATCCCACCTTCACCAACACAGTGTTTTTTTTGATTACACACGCACACACTTCAGTGCCTCTTTGTTCTGTTCCTAAAGTCAAAGAACCAAAAACAGGTGTAAAAGGCCACGTGCTGATTCACAGACATCATTACAATACAGTGAGAGCGGCTGCTTTGTCTGAGGACATTCCTGACTCTCTTTCTTTATGTCTCCGCCCACAGACGGTCTGACAAACTCTGTACAAGCCGAGTCTCTTTGTGTCACACGAACGACTAGACCTTCTGGTAAGCAACATGCTTACAATAGACCCAATATAGCATGTGTGTGTGTGCGCGTGTGTTTGCATGCCTGCCTCTATAACTGAACCTGTTCCATACATCTGCCAGGTCTCTTTAATATCATTAAATATTAACGCTGAATGCTCATTATTCTTTCGTTTCTGTACTTTAGGTCCATCAAACACACCAGACTCCCACTTAATTCATTGCCTCTTTCAGGCATACTCTTTTTCTTTCCTTCGTACACACACACACACACACACACACACACACACACACAAAGGCCCTGTTGTCTATCTGTCTTAAGACCATGATTCTCCAAGGACACCGGGTCCCTACTAGCTGCTTCTGCAACCCACATATTTAAAGAAAACATTCAAAAACATTAAACAACACATTACACATACACACACTATGTTTTCAGATGTGCCATAATGTTGCACAGGCAGATACCATCCTGTTCACACAATCAGCGTCTACACTCAGTTCATCTCATTACCTGACTGAATGATGCAATAATTACACATGCATATACACACACAAACACACACAACATCCAACCAGATACACAAACATTGGGAGGTGAAACAGCACAACGGGTTTAAACACTTAACCGGCTCGTAAATCAAACTGACCTTTGTGTGTGCGTCAGCAGTAATATACGATTTACAGCTGTCCAAGAAATCGGTGCTGATAAACTACGACTTGAGGTCCAATCGTATAAGATCCTCGTTCTGGAGACAAGCAGTTCGCACGACTGACTGACAACAGAACTCACAACACGTCTGAGTCAAATCTGACTCGTCATTGGTGACCTGATGGTGTATAAAGGGGGGGATTAGGCTCTTGATCGGTAACACTACACCGAACAAACCCTAAGTTGGATAAACACTCCTCTAAAAAGTGCACAAAAGTGCCGACTTGCCCCGAAATCCACCCTCTTAGAAATGAGTAAACTCCGCCCAACGGCGAACAACTTCTCAAGCAAGCAATGGTTGGAAATGGGAAAAGGCATGGCCCAAAATGCGCAGACGTAATGTTTCCCGGGGGGGCATATGTATACATATGTAAACATTCTAGAGGAAACAACACTAATAAAGTTGGAGTCAACAAAATGCTAGATAGAAGCGATCACCGAGGGGGTAGGCAATCAAAAAATGTATATGATTTACTTCAGACTTCGATAGATGATTACTATTAATTTTTTAACACTATTTTACAAAAAGAGTGACCTGATTTGTTTGTTAGTTTTTTTGTAAGAAAAGTAGGTGAGAATTTAAATATGTTAATGAATATATTGTTAAATAGAGTTAGTTTAACACTTTTAATAGACATGGGACAATTACATCGATCAGGCATAACATTATGACCACCTTCCTAATATTGTGTTGGTCCCCTTTTTGCTGTCGAAACAGCAAAACATTAACAGCATTCAACTCTTCAGCAATTTGAGCTACATGAGCTCGTCTGTTGGAACGGACCACACGGGTCAGTCTTTGCTTCCCAAGTGCATCAGTGAGCCTCAGCCAGCCATGACCCATTGGTCGGTTCGCCACTGTTCCTTCCTCGGACCACTTCTGATAGATACTGACGACCGCAGACCGGGAACAGCCCACAAGAGCTGCTGTTTGAAGATGCTCTGACCCAGACGTCTAGACGTCACTCAAATCCTTAAGCACATATTTTATGCTTCTAACACATTAACTTTAAGGACATTTGACTGCCACAGACTTTACAATAAAGGGACATGGACCATATGAATAGCCAATCACACTGCAACCTTTTTTGACCCTTAAGCTTGCAGCCACCTCAGATACACCATATTCACAAAAGTATTGGGACACCTGACTTTTCCAGTGATATGTAATTCTTCTCCGAATTGTTACCACAAAGTTGGAGGCACACAATTGTATTGGATGTATTCGGGTGCAATAGCATAACATTTTCCTTTCGCTTGAAACAGGAGACCCAAACTTGTTCCAGCATAACAGTGCACCTGTGCACAAAGCCAGCTCCTCGATGCTATGGTTTACATGGGTTGAAGTGGAAGATCTTACGTGTTCTGACATAAAACTCTGACTGGGATGAACTAGAATGTTGACTGCAGGGCCTCCTGACCCTACATCAGTACCTCCTGACCCTACATCAGTACCTGAGATTATGCACACCCTTGTGGCTGAAGCCCAAATCTCCACCAGCACACTCCAAAATCAAGTGGGACATCTTCCCTGAAAAATGTGGAGGTTTTTATGATAGTAATTAGAGAATAAATATGGACTGGGATACTCAAAAATGCACATATAAATCTTATGGTCAGGTGTCTACCAACATTTGTCCATACAGTGTACAGTTAGTTGTGGACGGAGAACCAGAAGTTAAAACTACAGTGGTACCTCGACATACGAGTGCCCTGACATACGAGTTTTTTGAGATACGAGCGGTCACTCGGTCGATTTTTTGCTTTGATACGCGAGCAAAAACTTGAGATACGAGCTCGAGACGCCGCTGCTAGATGGCGAATCGAAGCCAGAAAGCGAAGATTGTGACGAAAATTAAGATAAGCAAAGAAGAAAAAGTAAAAATTTTAAAGTTTAGGGATACGTAGTGTGCAGGAGTGATAGTAAAAAACGAGTTTTCCCTCCGCCTCCGCTTATCGCCTCTACCCCCCCCCCCCCCCCTCCGCACACTCACACACACACACACACACACACACACACACACACACCACCGGCGTTTTTGTTAGCTCAAGTCGTCTCATCTCCAAGGAAAATACACTGAATAAAACCTTATTATATCTTTACATACTCTTTTATTATGTTTTTATACAATATTTGTCATTTATAAATAAATTTTTCTTATTCAAAAACACGTAACAAAAACAACTGGGGTGGCATTTTGGGGGCTGGAACGGATTAATGGCATTTCAATTAATTTCAAAGGGGAAATTTGCTTTGAAATATGAGCAATTTGACATACGAGCAAGGTTACGGAACGAATTAAACTCGTATGTCGAGGTACCACTGTATCTGAAAACTAGCTCTTACAAGCTCGTAATCAGGTTCAACTCAAAATCATTTCCCAACTCATATGACTGGTGGACAAAACGATCTGGTCTATTGCACGCTAAAACACGAGCAGCTGAATCATCATGTTTAAAGTGTAGTTTCACATCCCTGCTAGGATTCGATTGCGTGCGTGCGTGCGTGTCCATTAAAATTTATACAAGCAGAAATCAAGAGCCATAAGGCGCCATTGAGGGAAATGCTATTCCAAAACTGTGTGTGGGTGTAAGTTACACAAAATCCACCCCGGGGTGATATCACAGTTTAAAAGTCCTGAGGAAGTGTACTATTGTGTCGTGTTTGTCTGCGTTAGAGGTCGAGTAAGGATTTTGTAGCCGGAGGTGAAATCGACCATTGCTGCACAGATTGAGTGATGAGTCGCGCATTCCAACAATCGTGAACACGAACACATCCACCTGCTCCAGCATGCCTGACGGAGACGTTGTACGCTTGTGCTTCTGTTGATGTTATGAGCGACTTTGCTCGACCCCCCCCTTCCTGTTTGGCTTGCTTGTGGTTTTGCCATTAGGCCTCAGAGTTTGGAAGAGATGACAAAGATGATCTCCAGCGGATGTGCGTACATTAAACATTTTCACCATCACTATAATCGCCTAGTCTTTAAGGCCAATGCGTTATCACGATAGTGAGCGTGACAGTTTTTCCCTTCGTTTCGTAATAAAAAAATAATCCGTGTGCTGTAGATCGTGTTACTATAGAAATTATACCAGTATTATTATTTTATATTAGAGGTGTAACGGTGCGTGTTTCACACAGAACCGTTTCGGTACAGGGCCTTCGTTTAGGTGCACATGTTAAGAATGCAATACTTTTTTACGTGCGGAAAAACTTATTAAGTGGCGGACTGCAAGTTTGTTTAGTCTCCGCCTTGCAGTGTGCCTGTTTTTTTTATTATTATAAATTAAATTATATTTTATAAATTAAATGAATACTAGATTTAGTGCAGTGTGACTGTAGCTACTCAATCCGTCCTGGAAAAAAAAAAACGACAAGCAATTTTATGCTTTGCATTTCTTCCCCTTAAACGTACCGAAATTGCACCGAAACATGACTTAAAAACCGAGGTCCGTACTGAATAGTGAATTTCGTGTACCGTTATACCCCTAAAATAAATCATATGAATTACAGTCAAAATCACTATCAGCACTGCTGTTATACAAAACGAACCCAAACCTCTAACCAATCAGACTGCAGAATTCAACAAAGCTGCAGTATCCTATAAATCCACTACGTTTTTAGTAACAAACTAACTTTTTTTTGGCTTGTTTGTAAGCCCAAATTGGACAGTCCTCAGTTAAGGCACGAAAAGACGCCACACCTATACTCCCCCCGAGAGTATCAACAACAGGAAGGTACATCCTGCCTAATTGTATTATTTTATTGTTCCTATCTACAGCAAACGGTGCAAACCTTGGCTTGTCTTTTCCATATTTTCTCATCGAGGTTGTGCGTAGGCAAATGTTTAACCAAGTATTTGAATGTGTGAACAATCCATAGAAAGAAAAACAAATAAAAACTATTTATTAGCTTTCTCTGTCTTTGAAAACATCATCAAGACTTCTCAATGACACTACAGGGCTAATTTTTCCCCCCCGAAAGCACTTCCATCTGAACCGGTAGACAAAGTGTTTAACGTGATGCCCGGCATCCTGCAATTGTTTTGGGGGAAACTTCGCTCGGGATCCTACTGATATTATTGCACGATGTCGGTGTTTTATCACCATAACATCTTGATAGGGCTTCCTAAATACTTTCATCGTCGTAGAGCTTTTTTTATAACACGTCCATTACTCGACACGGCTGTAAAACTATTTCTCCTGTAATCCTCTTCAATATAAACAAATGTCAGACTGAAATCCTGGACACCAAAACAAGACTGTCACCTTGTTTGCAAAAAAAACACAGCAGAAATGCATCTTGTCAAGAGAACGCGGTGTGCTTTAGTAAAACGTCCCGGCCGTATGACCGCCGCTAAACTCTTCAGGTAACGAACTCTTTAGGGCGCGTCAACCTCAAGTTTCACCATATTGTGAAAGCCCTGATGAGCTTTTCTGCTCACCACGTTTGTAACAAGTGGTCTTTTGAGCTACCGCAGCCTTCCTGTTGGGTTGAACCCTTTTTTTTTTCTTTTTTTTTCACACCATTCCAAACTCTGGAGACCCTTTAGTATAAAGATATTTGCACCATTGTGTGCACCAGGGTTGACTGGATAATTGCATACATAAACATGCTGGATGGATATTTGATCTCAGGCAGTGTAACAGTTTTGGCAACTGTATTCGCACCTTAAAAGACAAAAATTAGGTTTTCTGACTGAGAAAAAGGGACATGCGTTCCACACAACCTGAAATAAATGTTGCGCATGTTAACTTTCCTCACGTCTTTTTTTTTTTTTTGCATTAAATGCTCGTAACGACCGCATCAACCATTAACTGTGCAAAGTCCAGCCCGGGCATCGTAGGCCCGAGAACTCTGACGTGATCGTATTTCGAGTCACGCTGCTGTTACACAGTGTGAATGTTCATGAAAAATGCAGGGACGCCACAGGAAAATGGTCCTCCTGCTCCGATCCGTCCCATGAGCGACGTGATAGTGGGGACATGATCGCGTCAAACCGGTCGAGCACTAAAGTGTGCAGCTGCGGATTGGTAATTCGGTGAGCCGAATGAATGCATAGAGAAGTCCTTTAAGGGATGTTTTGTGTATAGCTATTACCAGACAGAACACATCATGGGTTGGCTATAAGTTCAAAACTTTTTTTCTCCACCCAGAATGGGAGGGATGGGGAAAGGTTCAAACAAAACTCCCTTCACACTTCTCTCACTAAAAGGCTCAATTTGATCAGGATCTGATTCCGGGTCGATCTCAAAATGGCTCCCGATCAGAACCATTGCATAAACGCTATAATCTTACATCCTTCATGGTACAATTACGGCACAAATCAGTAATGGAGCCGGACAGAGGGTGCACTACTGGTTCAGAAGCCACTGTTACATACCCACAATTCAGTGTGTGGCTTCAGTAAGAAAGTCAAATGCTTCATACGACATGTGCATTGTGTAGGGTTCAGAAACCATTTCATTCCCCCTCATATCATAGTGTTTAGTAGATCAACCCCCAACAGCCTCATACAGGCCATAGAGAAGCGCACTATCTAGTGGATTTGCATAACAGTAAACTGAATCCGAGATTTCTGCTGGACATAAAGCAAACTAAGGAGAAGACAAAAAGCCACTATTTTACACCTTGTTGTGAGTAAAAACCTTTGAAATACTAAAAAGCATCTATAGAGGGTGAACAAGGCACTGTTTCAGATCACTCATCTGGGGCTCAGTCCCAAACGCCTTCCTACAGGACATCCAGTTGACTACAAAGACCACCCACCCCCACACACACACACACACACACACACACACACACACACACACACACAC